>BPLQ01012963.1:0-275009 GCA_021605075.1 Caerostris darwini | reverse complement strand
CTCTCTCTCTCTTCGCAATTTATTTGTTTTTTTTCTCCATCAATTGTTTTAAGGAATGTAACGTATGCAAAACTACCAAACAGAAACTTATCTTTTTAAAAAAATTACCTTTTAAAAAACTTTCTTCCATTCTTTTTGTACAATCGTTTAAGGGATGATTTTTTATTTATTTATTTTGTAACGAACAGTGTAGAGTTAATTTTTTTACATTAACAAGAATTCTGCCTTCATGTATATATATATATATATATATATATAAGCATAACAAAGGTAATTTCCTAGTATTTGAGCATTGAAGATTAATTAATGGTAGATTTTACATACATTTATTCAAAGATTCCATACATTCAGAGTACACCAGTGAAACTTTTTACAAAGGTAAAGAGTTCCTCTACAGCAGTTTTTTTAAAAAACATCTTAAATGATTTCTAATTTCCATATTTCAGAGTGGTGAGTTACATAATTTAACGTTTCATTACAGAAATATTTTTCTTTAGTAAAGCTGTGGGTTTCGTGTTTTACTTATTTATGCTACATACATGGGGGCAGAAGAGAGTTGTCTGTAAGGATAAATGTCTCGTATTTGCTTAAAGTAAATATGAAACCTCTGACCTAACTGTCGATGCGAGACATTTATACACATTGTTATAATTATAATTGAGTCTCTTCGTTTGGGAAAGCAGTGACTTCAATTGACTCTGCAAGGATTCGAACCCTGCATGCTGGCTGAGCCTACCTACAACTACAACTTGACCCCTGCACACATTGAGTTATATGAATATTGGACTCTGAATGAAATATTATTTGTGTTGCTTTTGTTTTGTTTTGTTAAGTGATTTTGTAATCCATAGTCCTCTCCAGCAGAATTTAACATCTTTTTTAGCTTGAATATTTTTAATTAAAAATTTTAATGATTTAACCTCCTTGAAAAGAACCTTTTTTATTTTCATGTTTCATTTCCTCATAATAATAAAATATAGGGAAACTTTAAAACACATAAATCAATTGATCAAATAAACCAATTAATAAATCATGAAAGTAAATAAAATATTTTCATTAAAAATCGACTAATTTAAAGTTTAAAGTATGGTTATTTATTGATTACAAATAAAAACTATTACGATTAAAAAGATATTATTTGCTTTCATATACTGTTTCCTTGACATCTAGCAAAAATTTGAATAAAATAAATCTTTTAATAAATTTTTCATTAAAGTAATTGATACTTCTCTTTTCATAAATTAAAAAATGTTTTTGTAGAAGGAAATATATATAAATACTTTATATATTGGATATATTAGAAAATATTAAGTATGTATTTCATTAGGAGAAGTTTCTGCATGGAAAACTTTATTTAATGAAATCAATTTCAGACATGATAGTAAGGAGTAAATGTATTTGAATCAAAACCATCAAAAATATTTATTTGACTTTGTAACTATAAAGAAAAAATTGCATTTTTAGCATAGGTTTTCATTTAATAATTAGATAAAAGATTGCATTGAACACCATAATAAGATTATTCGTATTCATAATTTTTTCATATTGGAGAAACGATAAGAAAGATATTGCTTTCAGGTGTAGATGTATCACATTTATTAACATATAAAAGAAAACCACAATAACTTCCATCAGGCATCCCAACTGCTAATGAAGCACATTCACGTGCTGCTATAATCGTTATTAAGCTACGCCATTTTATATAATTGAACGTATTGACTGCAACACGTAACTTGAAGACGACTTGACTTAAATCACTATAACAGTATTGAAAGTATTTTAAGCCTTGGCATTCAATAAAATTGAATATTACAATTGACTTGACGACAACTTCACTTAAGTCCCAACAGTAATGACTTTTATTTTAACTGAAAATAGTGTAACATATGACTTGATAAAGACTTCACAATCATAACAGTAGTGACTTTCTATATAATTGAAAATATCGATTGAAACCCATGACTGGAGAATAGATCGATTCAATTACGACATTTATACATTAAATAGTATTGGAAGTTACGACTACAACACATGTAATCAGCGAGATTCATACACCAGCTTAATAACATTCTATCTTATGCGCATTACCACTAGACCACGAATGGTGAAAAATAAGCGAGTCCCTACCTCTCTGACAGCCATTTTGTTGAAAAATGTATTAATATCTATTTTTAGAAACTTAAAATCTTCCTTGACACCGAGAATCGTTAATATGCAGCTCTTTAAGTATATCCATTTATTATTTTATTCTGATATCTCTATTAAATTTCCTATCATGTAATAATAAGAAGTGTGGCAATACTTAAGTATTCGAATCAGCACCATCAAAATGCTCACCTATTGTAAATGCAAACAAAAGCACGCTCTGTTGAGCCAGCACAACTTATGTACCTTAAATACATCCGCTCACAGGAACTAGTAGTGATTCGGAACCTCTCAGAATAGCCACAGAAAACTCCATCAATCTCCATTTTTCTCAGCACTATCATGAGAAGAGCTAAATCATCGGGGTCTTCAAGCTTGTAGAAAGCGGTAGCTTGATTTTTTTTATCTTAACAAGCAAAAAAGTATACGCACTATGTTTTTCCATACTATGATGCAATTGCTTATGAAACTGATGCTGATGCTATAGATTTTGAAAGATGATGGTTTATTTTTTTATTTTTTCCTTCTTCCTTAAAGATCCGGGAGAGAATTGCATTGTCTTGTGTCCCCCCCTCGGCATTATTTTATGTTTCATCATTTGCCAACACTTGTTTCATCATTAAAGACAATGTCAATATATATTTTTTATACCACATAACGAGTAGTTGTCAGAGGGTTATTCAATTTGTAAGTTTACATCGTAGGATGATAAAAAGAATACACCAACCTTTTTTTTTTTTGCTAATAAGCATTTTATTACTGCGTTGTAAATCTTTTTTATACAACAAAGGAAATGTAATAGTTAAACTTCAACCCTTTCAGAACTAGTAGCATTAAATGAACAACATAATGTGTTTTAAATGTTAAAATGATGCAATTGTTATGTATTTAATATAAAGCATCATTATGTGAAAAAAAATTGTCAGACTTGTCTGATTGATGTCTTCGTTTTTATTATAAAATATTATTTCAAAATTCTATTGGAAACCGTAATGCTATTACTATTTACTTAATATAAAACGAAAATAGCGTACCATAAACATATGAAAATATTATTCTATGTAGAGACTCTAAATAAAAATTTTTCAATATACTGCACCTTTGAAAACTAAATTTCATCAAATATTTTCATAGGATTACCAATAATAAATATAAGAGATTAAGTATTTGCTGGGAAAAATATTTAAATTACGTTGCTACATTTATGATTGATCAAGATTTCATTTAAATATAACTGTTTTTTTATGGTTATGGGAGGGATAAAAAGAAGCATAAAAATAATAAGGTTAATAAATCAGAAAAAAAAAAATAATAATTTTAACAGTTTATTCTAATTATGAGTTAGAAAATCAAAATTTTTCATTATGTGTTAACAACAATTTCTTTTATTTGGTATGGTATTTCATTCGAATAGGATTTTTGCAGCTTTATTTTGTTGATCCAATAATTATCAGAAATATATATATATAATTAAGATCCTTAACAAAATCTAGTAATCTTCGTATACACCAAACAAAATAATTTTTAGAAAATTCACATAGTAAACTTTGTATCTTAAAAATATGATTCTTTATTATAATTCTTTTTATGCTCCTAAAATAAATATTTCCAACTTTTAAAATTACTAAAATGAATATTCTTAATTCATTGCTTCATTATTGTGTTTCATTAAAAAAAAACCCTTTCAAAAAATGAAATATATATAAGAGAAGATAAATAGGAGTGTTATTTATGTGCAACATCATTTACGATAATTTTCTGTTAAAAAGAAATACTGAAAAAATAAGATGCTTTATAATAAATTACTGAAGAAATTCAAAACACACGATAATCGATTTCACCCTTCTGCAAATAACTAACTAAAATTATTGTTTTAAACAACTACAGTATTAAATAGTTTTCATGAAAATAAAGCTATTTATACAAACAACAAACCATTCATTTTCTTTTACTCCCATTTTTAAATCCCTACTATTAAATTACACGTATAGGTTAGGAATAAATATAATAAACATGAAAATCTATTTAAAATAAATTTATAATCTACTATAAACATATTGCTATTATTTAAAAAAATTTCATTTTCAATTCTAAACAGAGTTAATTAAACCTATGAATTTTCTAAAATAAATAATAAAAAAATATTTTTTCCCATAATAATCATTATTAAAGCTACTATATTTCTCAAACCAAACAGAAATCCAGATCCGTTTTTACATTGTTGAAAATAACTCTAATTAGAAGCCAGCATTATTAATGCCTGACACAGTACCTACACCAAGGAGCCGGCAACTAATTGTAATAATAGTCCCCTATTAGTAATAATAGTCCTGCCTTTACTCCACTTAATTTAAGACTCTTGGGACATTCTGAGGCAATGAGCCATTAAAAAAAGTATTCCGGAACAATTCATTAGGTTTGGCGATGACAGCCTTCGCCAAGTACCCTCTTGGCCACCATCGCTTTTATAGATCCTTGTCCACCCTAAAAGGTGGATCATCACCTCTTTATATAGGGTGGAATAGGGGGGTGCCCGCGAAATTTTTCGCCTTAATATCGCCTTCTGAAAACTAAATGGTCTCTGGCGATAAGTGGCAGTGATAAGGCATGATTGAACCACAATCCTCTCACCTGGGCATCGCGAGGAGGATGGGGTGGAGGAATGATGGACCCCTCATCATTCATCATCGCAGACTAATCACCCATTTTTGCTGCCTGCGTGAGGACTCGATAATTGTGAACGTGCCCCTCTAAAAACACCAGTTTGTGAGTTTAACCCTTGGCCACACGAGAAGTATATATCTGGGAGCTGTTGTTGGTTTAAGGACCACAAGACGATCCGATCCAAAATGGTTCGCATTTGTTCATTCATTCATTCATTCTTTTTTTGGCTCAAAGTTTTTTTTAAATAATGTTATCATTCGGCAAAGATCGAGAACGTGTTCGAAGGATGGTGCCAGCGATTGGCAGATGGCATCGAAACAGAAACGATCCCAGCAATGGACCAAAACGGATTTGTTTTTTGTTGATGTTAAAAGCAAGTGGTGTGATTGTGGTGTTATCTCATTCCGTATTGAAATTTGTGAGGAATGACTATTGGATTGTTTTGTTTTACTGTTTGATTTCGTGAATTGGAATGGAAGAAATGGAAATAATTAGGCTATTTTGTCGATCACGTTGAAGCGATTTCCTGACAAGTTGGGTTGGGATAATTTGGGGGTAATTGAGAGTTTTAGAAAAATGATAGGCCAGTGTGGATTTAAGTTCAGCATTCGATAAGAAAATTCCAATTTTCACGGTCAATATCCTTGTAATCGAACAAGTGTTGTGTTCACATAAGAGGCTATGTTTATGGGGGTTGAATTAAATTTCTTGCAAGATCAAATGAAATTTAAGCTTTGGAAAATACTTTACTACTTTGGGATGGTCTTCTATATATAAATGTTAAACTGCGGGTCCCGGTCTAATTAGCCTAAAGTGTGCACAAAATGATCGTAGAGCGACTACCCAAACTAAATAAAATCTATACATATATTATTAAAAGACCAATTACCCAATGGTGAATTTATAAATTGCTGGAAATGGCAAATTATTTTTGTCATATAAATTAGGATATGGAATAAAATAAAAAAAAATTATGTTCCAGAACTAACAACAAAGCTCACTGTTATCAAGTAGCAGTAGTAAGCAATAGTAGTTGTGGGGTTGAATTAAATTTCTTGCAAGACTAAATAAATTTGAAGCTTTGGAAAATACTTTACTATTTTGAGGTGTTTTTCTCTATATATTTATTATTAAGACCAATTTTCCAATGATGAATTAATAAATTGCTTAAAGTGACAAATTACTTTTCTCATATAAATTATGATATAAAATAAATTAAAAAATCAAGTTTCCAAGCTAAAAAGAAGGCACACTGACATCAAGTAGTAATAATAAACACGCCTATTTAATGACATTTATTATCTTGAAATTATGAAATTACAGTAATATCTTTTAATAAATACATATTTTAAACTTTTTAACGCATATATTAGTTAAGAATTAGCTTTTTGTAGCTTACAAGTACACTAAAAATTTTAAAAATCCATTACAAAAGTAGTTGATTAAAGAAAAAGATAAAAATTCTTTGAAAAAAATATAAAATCTATTAAAAATAATTTATTAAATGTAAAATTATCCCACAAAGACAAATATTATTTAACACTCAAGAACAATTAAAACTTCAACCGTAATTATTTTGTTTCCAATTTTATTAAATCATAAATTTGTTTAATTTGTATTATGAATTATTTATAATTTGATGTTAACATGATAACTATGTAACACTATAAAGATGGTATTGCAATCAAACAATAATTTAAAGACTTTTATTTGAAAGAATCGTTACAAATACGATTAATTATTTTAAGGTATTATCTATTTCTAAACCTTTTGAATGAATTTGATATGCTTTACAGAATGTTTCACTTTAGATTTATTCAAAATAAATGCAATTGTTCAATTTTTCGACTAACTTAATAGTTTCAACAGAAATATTTTTAAAAAATTGAGTTAAAAAAATTATATTCCAATTTCACAACAGCAATTACTTATCTAATATTTTTGTAATTATCATCACGTTTTTGAACCAAAATATTTTAACGGCCTTACATTAACTAATAGTACTCAAAACACCATCAATTAATTGGTGATTCATAAATTAAAGTCAACATGATTACGTCAACGCTATTAAATCCTGTTAAGCCAACTAAAATCACGAACAACACCTCTTAGAGAATTCCAACACATATCCCCTCCCCTTTCTATCAAAAAATGTTCTGCAAACTTGCTGGGAAAAAAAAGTAATAAAATAAAATAAAAAAATTCTATGCAGCACATCGAAAACAAAAACAGCATCCACCTTTGGTAGTGACCTAAAGCCTAGGCTGTTGAAGCCTAGCCGCTCCAAAATCGTGTCTAGAACTGCCTACCGTTCGGCTTTCTGCAAGAAACCAGCAGAAAAAAAAAGTAGAAACAATAATAAAAGCAGAGAGAAAAAAAAATCATGTAATGTAAACGTTTCGATAACAACGTTGCTTAAGCGAAGCTCACTTTTCTTAAAGCTATTTATTACAAACAAGAGCTGGTCTCTCTATCACCATCAGGTATCAGAAAAAAGAAAGAACGTTCAAAGAAACAAAAAAAAGAAGTGCATATAGCGCTGGAATTATTTGCAGTTGTTACTACCAACACCTTTTTTAATAAAATGAGAAGCTGCGAAAAAATTCTCTGTGGCGCCATCTTTCGAGAAAGTTGTCAAAACCACTGAGTGATCGGAATTAATGAAAATAAAATTTTAATCACACGAAGGAATTCATAAAAATTAAAATTCATGGAGAATTATCGTTTATGTTTGATTGAATGTTATTAAAATAAATATTAACAAGTATTCTCCATGTTAGGTATACATTTAATGCTGATTATATTTATTAAACATTACTTTATTGGAAAAACAAAACGAAATCATTTTCTATTTACTTTTTTTTTCATTAGAAAATTCATCTTAAAAAATAGAGGTTATAATTATTATGCAGAAATAAAGTTAGAATATGGATAAATTATACTTTTTTAAACATAAATAAATAAATAAATAAATGGGTTATCTATATCAGCTAATTTGAACTTAGCGATTCATTAATATAATACCAAATTGAAAAATTAAAGAGTCGTTAAAATAGGAATCCGTGTCAAACATAAATATATAAGCATTATACTTAAAATGCATTATTTTTATCGTAAAAGAGAGTAATTTTAATTCAAGTGCTAGAATTATTGTATAAAAACCTTTTATCAAAGAAAAAATATTTTTTATAACAGAGTATTAAATAAATAATATTCCAAATTTAAATTTTCTTGTTAAAAATAATGTACATTCGATATCTAAAAAAGAAAAAAGAATAACTTTAAGTGCAAAATATTAAAAAACACATTCATTCTTTGCTAATTTTGATAACATTAACTTATATCTAAGTATTTATCCACTGTTTTATCTCACAAACTCAATAGTAAATTTTTTAATCTGCATATGAAAGTAAGCGTAGATATTCAAACTTCATTTCTACTAAATGATGCTATTTCAATAAAAGCTTTAATTTTTATTTTATAAGCCCTTTATCAAATGCAGTCTTTTTTTTCCTTTATTATCATGGGGTAACAAGGGAAAAAAAGACTGAATTTGATTAGAGTCATTTCCACTACTTAATAATAAATCCACAAAAAATTATATTGCATTCATTTTACAAACAGATATTATATTTGAAAGAATGACAAAAAAAAAAAAAAAAAAAAAAAAAAAAAAAAAAAAAAATTCAAATATAACATCTGTTTGTAAAATATTCATTCCCTTCTGTTTCGCAAAAGTGTAAACATAAGCGCTTAAGTCTTGCAGCCTTTTCTACTAACAATCGTTCCTGTAAATCCTATTATCAAATGACACTAAAAGGTATCTGCTCAGGTAAAAACAGCTCATTTACCAAATCTTAATGTTTCATTTCTAAAGACTTTTATTAGGAGAATATAGGTATCATATTATTGAATCACACAAGAAAGTATTTTCAGGTGTTGAAAATTTAGTTCGATTTTTGTAAAAATAAAAAAGCAAAAAATTCCCTTTTTACATGTTTATAGTTCAAGTATACACTGAAGTGACAAAAGTCATGGGATACCTCTTAATATCGTGTCGGCCCTCCTTTCGCCCGGCGAAGTGCAGCAATTCGATGTGGCATGGACTCAACAAGTCGTTGGAAGTCTTCTGCAGGAATATTGAGCCATGCTGTCTCGATAGACGTCCATAATTATGAAAGCGTTGATGGTGCAGGATTTTGGGCACGAACAGACCTCTCGATGATGTCCCATAAATGCTCGATGGGATTCATGTCGGGACATCTAGGTGGCCAGATCATTCGTTGGAATTGTCCAGAATGTTCTTCAAAACCAATCGCGAACAGTTGTGGCCCGGTGACATGGCGCATTGTCATCCATAAAAATCCCATCGTTGTTTGGGTACATGAAGTCCATGAATGACTGCAAGTGATCTCCAAGTAACTAAACATAAGCATTTCCAGTCAATGTTCGGTCCAGTCGCACCAGAGGACCAAGTCCATGCCATGAAAAAACAGCCCACACCATTACGGAGCCACCACCAGCTTGAACAGTGTCTTGCTGACAGTTTGGGTCCATGGCTTCGGGGGTCTGCGCCACACTCGAACCCTACCATCAGCTCTTACCAACTGAAATCGTGACTCATCGGACCAGGCCACGGTTTTCCATTCATCTAGGGACCAACCGATATGCTCACGTGCCCACGAGAGTCGCTGCAAGCGATGTCGTTCTGTCAGTAAAGGCATTCGAGTCGGTCTTCTGCTGGAATAGCCCAAGAAAGCCAAATTTCTCCGCACAGTTCTAACAGACAAGTCCCTTGTACGTCCCACATTGATTTCTGCGGTTATTTGACGCAGTGTTGCTTGTCTGTTAGAATTTACGACTCTTTGCAGACGTCGCCGGTCTCGGTCGTTAAGTGCAGGCGCTCGACAACTGCGCTGTCCATGGTGGGATGTTATGCCTGAAATTTCATACTCTCGGCACACTCTTGACACAGTGGATCTGGGAATGTTGAATTCCCTAGCGATTTCCGAAATGGCATGACCCATGCGTCTAGCTCCAACTAACATTCCGCGTTCAAAGTCTGTTAATTCCCGTCGTGCGGTCATCATCACGTCAAAACCTCTTCAGATGAATAACATGAACAGAAATGAAAGCTCTGCGCATTTATACCTGTTCTACGCGATGCTACTGCCATCTAAAATTTGCATATTGCTATCCCATGACTTTTGTTACTTCAGTGTATATAGTTTTGCATGTTTATAGTTTCCAGGAAATGAAACTTACGACTTTTATAGAGTTTTAATAAGGCCGAAACATAGTAATATCGCCGTAAATGTGCCAGCTTGTGTTTGTTAATCAGTTAAATAACTCACAGAGACCTTCTCAAGCAGATGTTACTTGGAAATCCACTTTTTATATACATACTTATTTTCCAACAAAAAAAAATGACTCTAAAACGTATCTGCTCGTCTTAAGTGGAGGGAAAACAACTCATTTATAAAATGTTAATGTTTCATTTGTAAAGTCTTTTATTAGGAGAATGTAAGCATCATATTATTGGATTACACAAGAAAGTATCATTTTCAGTTGTTGGAAAATTAATTGGATTTTTAGTAAAAATAAGAAAAAAATATCTCTGGCGTCTAGATTTTCTTTTTGCATTTTTATGGTTTTAACAACAAAGAAGTGACATGTTTTACGAATTTTGTAGAGTTTTAAATGCAGGACGAAACATAGCAATATTGCTGCTAATATAGCAGCTTGTGTTTGCTAATGAGTTAAATAACTCACAGAGACTTTCTCAAGCAGATGTTACTTGGAAATACACATACTTATTTTTCAACCAAAAAAAAAAAAAAAAAAAAAAAATGATTCTAAAATGTATTTGATCATAGAAAACTGGGGGAAAAACAGCTCATTTATCAAATGTTTATGTTTCACTTCTAAAGACTTTTATTAGGAGAATCTAAGTATATAATTTTATTGGATCACATAAGACAATATCATTTTCAGTTGTTGGAAAATTAGTTGGATTTTTAGTCAAAATAAAAAAAAACTCTGGTGTCTAAGTAAAGGACATCGCAATATTGCCGTAAAAGTACTAGCTTGTGTTTGCTAATTAGTTAAATAATTCACAGCACATACTAGTATTACTTCTCAAGCAGATGTTACTCCAACCAATCCAGAAATCCAACTTTTTATACATGTACTTATTTCCCAACAAAAAAAAAAAAAAAAAAGTCGCCTGTAAATCCTTATTAATACCTCATTTCTCTAAACTGGTACGTCTTCCATCAAAAAACATCCCTTTTCCATCACCTATTTCCTCTCCGAATTGACACCTCACATTAATAAAAGAAAAATAATTAAACAAAAAAAAGACCAAACTTTCACAACTGACACAACATACACACACAAAAAGCTCCCGATGTGTTGCCAACATTCAGAAAATAAATTTGCCACTTCAACCTCTCGACCAATTAGCCCGCAGCTCTGCAGCTTCCTTCCTGTCTTACTGCTGGCAGAAAGGATGGGAATGGCAATACTGCTCCCAGGCAGAGAGGTACAAAAAAAAAATAAAAAGTTTTAGGCAACAAGAAATCATCACGCAAAAAAAAAGAAAGCACTTCCACTTGCTATTCCGTCCCAATCGTCTGCTGCAACAATGATAATAACCCATTGCGCGTCACAAAGGGCGATTCATGGAGTGACCCCCTGCCGAGAAGATCGCGTGCTCTGTCCTCTTAATAACCGGAAATATTTAAAACCTGTTACTTAGACCATCAGGGAGTTAAAGGGGGAAGTGATTGGGCTCTTCGCGCTTGGCTGAAGGGATTCCACGTTCGAATGGAAAAAAGGTGCATTTTTTACATGTAGTACATGATAAGCACTTGGGGTTCAAATGGAAAAGGTACATTTTTTACATGTAAATAATAAGCACTTTTGGCTGGATGACATATGATTGGCATAAAAAGGAACAAAGTGATATTTAAATTATTAATTGGGGAACTTTCATTCTTCTTATAAATATTTTTTAATAAAGTAATTCTCTAACTGTAAGGAATGATCTAAGGTAATACAAGTAAATACAAGCTGATTAAAAATTGAGGGTGACATAAGAGATAAAATTTGACTATCCCAAATCAATTAAAAAATTAACAGAAAAATAAAATAGAGAGAAACGTTTTATTGAAAACAGTTTCTACTATACTTGTGAATTTAGAAAATTACTAATAATTAATTCCTTCCTGATTACAAGAAATTTTCGATGCTCTTTCATAATAACATACTATGGAGGCAGAAAGAGTGGCGAGTGGCCAAGTTCAAATTTAACTATCCTCAATCAATTAAAAAGTTAACAAAAAATTAAAACATAGAGAAACTTTTTATTGAAAGCAGTTTTTACTTATAGTTTTCATTTTGTTTGAATTATCTCGAATTTCAAAAATTATTAATACTTAAATCCCTTCTTGATTGGAAAGAAATTTTCGATGTCCTTTCATAATAACATACGTTACTATGAAGAGAGAGGAAGGAAGAGAGGTCTAATTAACATTTAACTATCCTAAATCAATTAAAAGTTAACAAAAAATTAAAATATAGAAAAACTTTCTGTTGAAAACAATTTTTACTTATAATTTTCAATTTTTTTTAAATGTCTTGAATTTAAAAAATTATTAACAATTAATTTCTTCCTGATCGAAAAATTTTTCGATGCCCTTTCATAATAGCATATTATGGATGGAGAGAGGCCAAGTTAAAAATTGACTATCCTAAATCAATTAAAAGTTAACAAAAAATTGATATATGAAGAAACTTTTTGTTGAAAACAGTTTCTACTTATAGTTTTCAATTTGTTTTAATTGTCGTGAATTTAAAAAAATTACTAATAGTTAATTACTTCCTAATTAAAAAGAAATTTTCGATGTCCTTTTATAACAGCATACTATGGGTGGAGAGAAGCCAAGTGAAAATTTAACTATCCTAAATCAATTAAAAGTTAACAAAAAATTAAAATATAGAAAAACATCCTGTTGAAAACAATTTTTACTTATAATTTTCAATTTTTTTTAAATGTCTTGAATTTAAGAAATTATTAACAATTAATTTCTTTCTGATCGAAAAATTTTTCGATGCCCTTTCATAATAGCATATTATGGATGGAGAGAGGCCAAGTTAAAAATTGACTATCCTAAATCAATTAAAAGTTAACAAAAAATTGATATATGAAGAAACTTTTTGTTGAAAACAGTTTCTACTTATAGTTTTCAATTTGTTTTAATTGTCGTGAGTTTCAAAAATTACTAATAGTTAATTATTTCCTAATTAAAAAGAAATTTTTGATGCCCTTTTATAATAGCATACTATGGGGGGAGAAAGGCCAAGTGAAAATTTAACTATCCTGAATCAATTAAAAGTTAACAAAAAGTTAAAATATAGAGAAACCTTTTGCTGAAAACAGTTTCTACTTATAATTTTCCATTTTTTTAATTCTCTTGAATTTAAAAAATTATTAATAATTAACTCCTTCCTAACCGAAAAGAAATTTTCCATGCCCTTTCATAATAACATACTAGGATGAAGAGAGGCCAAGTTAAAATTTAACGATACTAAATCAATTAAAAGTTAACAAAAAATTAATATATGGAGAAGTTTTTTGTTGAAAATAGTTTCTACTTATTGTTTTTCAATTTTTTTTTTTTTGTTGTCTTGAATTTCAAAAATTACTAATAATAATTCCTTCCTGATTGAAAAGAAATTTTCGATGCCCTTTCATAATAACATACTAGGATGAAGAGAGGCCAAGTTAAAATTTAACGATACTAAATCAATTAAAAGTTAACAAAAAATTAATATATGGAGAAATTTTTTGTTGAAAATAGTTTCTACTTATTGTTTTCAATTTTTTTTTATTGTCTTGAATTTCAAAAATTACTAATAATAATTCCTTCCTGATTGAAAAGAAATTTTCGATGCCCTTTCATAATAACATTCTATATGGGCAGGGGCCATTTAGGTGCTTTGGATATTTTAATAAAAGCATCTTGGTTTGAAACTCGACAGTGTTGTTGAGCAAAAGCTTTTATATTTAGGAAAGAGGGGTGGACATTAAATTGATTGATTGGGAAGTTCTTCCATTGAAAACAGGGTACGAACCTCCAAAGAGCCATTTTAGTGGGAATTTGTTCAAAACTGTGCTGGAAAAAATATAAATAGAGTATAAGATCTGTGGTGCCCCTTGCTAAAACTAAATCTGTTACATATTTGCCTTTCTAATGGCTCATTATTTTAAGTCAAATTATTCAGTCAGCACTAGAAAATAAGAATTTATACACCATTGACACTTTTTTCACGTTAATTCGTAGAAAATCGTAGTTTAAGACCAAATATTTCTAATGAATTTAAAGATTAATATAACATAATGTTTCGAAAACTATTCAGGTAAAAGCTAGGCCACATATTATATTGACAAAATAATTATATTTGTATCTATTTTTATACAGAGAGAGATTTTAGTTACCATTGCTTTCAATACCAACTGCATGTTAATTAAAAATAATAACATTATTCTTTTAGAGCATTAATATTTCATTATTCATGTAAAAAATATGCTGTTTGTGTATCAATAATAAAAATAAATTAAATAAAATAGATGTTAAGGTTATAATATTTGCTCCATAGTAAAAAAATTTTTAAGGGGGAGAAACAAAATATTTTCTTATTAAGAATAGACACCAAAAGTAACAATTTTTAATAAAAATAAAACAAAAATTAATGTGAGGAACCCTGATCAAATCAAATCGTTGAATCCAATGCATAAACAAAGTTATGACAAATACATTTTCATTTTTTGACTTTTGCTGTATCTTAATTCAAAATAATTCATCTCTGTCTAACATTCTCATACCTTTCAAAGGAAATTTGTTATAAATTATTTATATAAATAAATTTAAACATTCATTTTTATACGATACATCTCCTGATATTGGTAATAATTTCTACATTTTAAACTTTAACATTTTAAAGTTTATTTAAATTCGTTGTTTTTGATAAACAATTAACAAGCAATACAATTTTTTATGATTTCACAGATAATCAATTAAATAATATATTGTGAAACGTGACAAATTATCTAAAAACAAAATCTTGCATGTATTTTAACAATAAACAATACTTAAGTGTATCTGTATGTAATAAAATACACGATAATACATACCTGATAGTTAGAGCATGAGAGTGTTGAAGAGGAAACTATCGGTCACTCCGCGCATGGCTGCAAGTGAAATAAATTGAAAAGAAGAAAGCGCCGACCACATGTAAATGATATGCAAGGAACTTGACTTATGATTGGCAGGATAAAGAGAAACGATTTAAATTATTTATCTGGTGTAACGATTTAACCAATACACTGTGGACGATCCATAAACAAAATCATGCACAAACTAATTTTACGTCGTTCAGTTCACATATTTATTTTAATATTTGAACACTACGTCACATTTTTGCTGTTTCACATTTGGTTTATAAGCTTTATATGTTTATTTATCACTTGTGTTATAGGAAAACTATTTAGGAGAGTTAGTATTGTTTTTGATGCGTGACCATTGTGAAATGAAAATCCCTCAAATGTTTTTTGTAAGTTCCAAAGTTTACACTTTCTATGCTTATTAATCACTTGTGTTATAGAGAAACTACTTAGGAGAGTTAATATTGTTCCTACTGCGCGGTGAATTTGAAAAGAAAATCCCTCAAGTATGTTTATAATTTCCAAAGTTAATGCGTTTTACGCTTATTAATCACTTGTGTTATAGAAAAGCCACTTAGGAGAATTAATATTGTTCCTAAAATTAAAAAAAAAACATTCTTTCATTGAAAAATTGTGTGGGGGTTAGTTTAAAAAAAAACTCTCAAGTGTGTTTATAATTTATCTACAAAAATATTTAGAGGGTCTTTTACAATGTCTATTAAAAGACTACATTTGTATTGTACTCTAAATGGTTTCATCATTAATAATATTTATTTTAATGCTGGAACACTACGTCACATTTCTGTTGTTTCACATTTGGCTTATAACTTTCTATGTTTATTAATCACTTGTGTTATAGAAAACCCACTTTGGAGAGGTAATATTGTTCCTGCTGTGTAGTCAATGTAAAAAGAAAATCTCACAAGTTTCTTTATAATTTACCACAAAATATTTAGAGGGTCTTTTTCAATGCTTATTAAGAGACTGCATTTACATTGTGGTATAAACAGTTACATCATTATTAATAGATTTTGTAAATATCGCTCAAAAAATACGATTTGCAGTAAAAAAATTAGATGTTTAGAGTAGTTAAATTCGAAAATATCTAAGTATTATCCACAAAAACTGTTGTTATTATTAATGATAATCTAGAACACATAAAAAGAGTATGCTCTTAATAAAGAAAGGGATTATTCTGGTGTTAATTATATAATAAGGCATATATTTATTTATTTGAAATAATGACAAAAATGCAAGAATTGCTGTAATTTATCAATAAATCTCTTAAAAGTAATATAAATATCAATAAATTAAATAAAGTGTAAACTAAATCATCTCGAACTACCTTTGTCTCAATATTTTTAGATAAACAAATAATATAAAACTTCTAAATATATTTTATCAGATAATTTATTAAATATTGCATACCTTCTTTTTTCCAAATATGTTTTTGCACATTTTTAAAGATATAATTGGACATTCTTTTCATGGACTTGAAAATAATTGTTTCCAGATTGAAATCTTTTATGAAACTGAAATCATTAAATAATTTTTTTCTTCTTGTGCATGGTTCATTTTACGTATGAACCAACCTATTAGCTTAACAAACATTTTCTACACTCCATGCTTTCTTTATATAAATGGTTACCTTGCAAATCCATTTAATCTATCTTTTTTAATTTCCATTTCTTTGCTGTTTTTTTTTTTTCAATTACAGCATTCAAGTTAATTACAAAATGGGCGTCAACTTGATTCTGAAGTTTTATAGGTGTTAATTAATAACAGAAGAAACCATTATTTTCCTCTCCTGTTTGGAACTCTTTGACATAATATCCATTAATTTTCGTAATTAGTCGATTGTTTTAGAATTCTTAAATTGTTTACGATAACCTGACACCTCAAAGGTAAAACCTTCCGTTTTGTTTATTTTTTAAAGTGTTAAACTTTGCCGGTGTATAATGGCTATAGTAAAACAATTATTTCCACTGAATTGTGAAGTTGTTTGAACCTTTTAGTTATACAATGGGAAAAATCGCTTTAATTTTATGTTGGGTTCTGATTTTTTTTTATATAAAGTATTTAATCTGATAACAAATATATATATTTCATATGATGTATACTGTTGTTGTTGTTGTTTCTTATCCCACTTAGTAGACATTTAGACCAAGCCCATGAACCCGTATGGACACATGGTTGAGGGGAAAGAGTGCAGCTTCTGTTGTGATGGAGCACCCGAAGGTAGAAGTCTGACTGATGTGTTCTATTCGTTCGTTCGACCAGTAGGTAGAAGCCTGACTCGGTTCCGTGACACTCTACAGTCATATGACCGGGACCCACAACTTAAAAGGGATTCAGAACTACTATTAACAACCGGGGAAATACCGGAACACGAACTTGGACTCCCATTTGGTAGACATCTAGACCAAACCCACGGCTCAGAGAAAGGGGGCAGCTTCTGTTGTGATGGAGCACCTGTAAGTAGGTCTGACTTGACTCCGTGACGTTTTACAGTCATATGAGACCGGGATCCACGGCTTAAAGTGGATACCAAACCACTATTAACATCCTTGGCAACACCGGGACTCGAACCCAAAACCCGTTGTACCAAGCACCAGAGACTCAGCCATGCAGGCTAATACTTCATTACTAAATCATTGGTTCCTGATTAAGCAAAATTATAGCGGATTTAGCGCTATTCAGGATTACAGGCTGTTAATAAAAAAAAGTGGGGGAATGCCGCAGCGATTTTCATTGATAACTGATATACATTTATATATAGCACTAGGAGAACATGGGGCCTGATGGCCAAGTGACTTGCACTCTGCCACCCGGTGACACAGGTTTAGGATTCGAGTCCCTCCCATGGATGTTTGAAGAGGTTCGAAATCTACTTTAAACCGTAGGACCCGGTCTAATATGACTGTAGGGCATTCGGCGTAGGACTGACAAACCCTACCCCATAAAAAGAAAAACATCCCCTGTTTTGAAATCTGCTAGTAGGCAAACTACCTTGGCCCACCATCGGGTTGTTGCGCTAATGATGAAAAAAATCAGGGAAGAAACAGGCACTTCATTTTTTGATGTAAGGCTCGCTGTCACAATAATCACCAAGTCATCCCTTTTTTTAAAAGTAGTGTGGGATGCTTCTGATGGAATCGAACCCATGCTCTTTTAGGATAACAACCATTGAGCTATAAGGGAAACTCCTGTTCTTTAGATGATTTGATTATTTGAAAGAATGTATAATAAACAATGTGAATTTTTAAAAAACTAAAATCTCTTTTTCTTTTTACAATTGAATTCCTCTTCCCAATCGATTAATAATTATATAAATTAATCACAAATTTTTTAATAATACGACAGGTTAATTAAATGTTTTCAAACTTCTTATCGTATCTTATCTAATCTCGCGCAATTTTGAGATGTATGATCGCTGATGCTGCATTATTTCAATTTATTCACATGCTGTTTAAAATACAAGATAAAATCAAAATTTATCATTTATAATGAAACTGCAATAAATTCTGAAGTCCTTGAGGAATATGTCAGAAAATTGACCCTTTGAAACTTCTTGTTTTGAAATTGAACATAATACAGTAAGAAATTTTAATGCCAACGGCCGTACCATGCTGAATATACCGGTTCTCGTTAGATCACCGAAGTTAAGCATCATTGGGCGCGGTCAGTACTTGGGTGGGTGACCACCTGGGAACACTGCGTGCCGTTGGCAAATTTGGGACCTGAATGGCCGAGTGTCTAGCGCTCTGGCGCTCGGTGCCCACAGGTTTCGGGTTCGAATCCCGGCGGTGCCATGGATGTTTGTAGTGGTTCGGAATCCACTTTAAGCCGTAGGTCCCGGTCTTCTATGACTGTAAGAGCGTCACGGAGCAAAAGTCAGGCTTCTACCTACGGGTGCTCCATCACAACAGAAGCTGCTTCCTTCCCCTTCAATCATGAGTCCCTATGGGCTCGTGGGCTTGGCCAGCCAAGTGGGATAAGAAACAACAAAACAACAACAGAAATTTTAATGCCAACGGCCGTACCATGTTGAATATACCGGTTCTCGTTAGATCACCGAAGTTAAGCATCATTGGGCGCGGTCAGTACTTGGGTGGGTGACCACCTGGGAACACTGCGTGCCGTTGGCAAATTTGGGACCTGAATGGCCGAGTGTCTAGCGCTCTGGCGCTCGGTGCCACCGGTTTCGGGTTCGAATCCCGGCGGTGCCATGGATGTTTGTAGTGGTTCGGAATCCACTTTAAGCCGTAGGTCCCGGTCTTTTATGACTGTAAGAGCGTCACGGAGCAAAAGTCAGGCTTCTACCTACGGGTGCTCCATCACAACAGAAGTGCTTCCTTCCCCTTCAATCATGAGTCCATATGGGCTCGTGGGCTTGGCCAGCCAAGTGGGATAAGAAACAACAACAAACAACAACAGAAATTTTTTATACGATTTATAATCTTCTCACATAATTGGTAATTTAGGTGCAATAATTAAAAAAATATTAATTAAAAAAAATGTTCTAACGAAATTTAAAAAAAAAACAGTTAGCAGTTAATCTTCCGAATTTATGAGGGTTTTCATGTGATATCATTGGAATTGTTATCTTAAAAACAATATTTTTTTTTCATTTGAATCATTATGAAATATAGCATTAAATTGCAAATTACAAAAATTATATAATCATAATTGTAAATGTAACTTTAAATTGCCGTTGAATTTTTTATACGATTTCTTACCTTCTCACATAATTAGTAATTTAGGTTCATTAATTTCAGAAATCTATTAATAAAGAAAAAAATTGTTCTAAGAAAATTAAACAAAAAAAAAGTTATATTCTAAAAAAATCTAAATCAGTTTTCTAATGTCTTTGCTTTTCAGTTGATATGGGTTTTCATGAGATATTATTCGCATTAGTATCTTAAAAACAAAATTCTTACATTAGTAAAATAAGGAAATACAACATTAAATTTTCTTAGAAAATTTTTAAAAAAAGATAACAGCAATTTTAAGCATGTATAAGCACATTATAAAAATTATTTCTACCACTTCCCATAATTTAAATTTTATATACTGCACTAGTTTTTGAAGAAAAAAAAAAAATTTAGATGTCGAACTCCTGTCAGAGTTTTTAGCTCGCGGATTTGCTTTTGAGATATATGTCAAGAAATTTCAAATCTCTAATGGCAATGGAATCTCTGAAATTTCTAATGTCTCTACTTTTATTCGAACTTCCAAGAAAAAAAAAACCCAGAGGAATATAAAACAGAAATAAAACCACAGTCTCATTTAGAGTGCAATGATGTGAAAAGTTTTGATAAGTGAATTCTTTTCATTCTTGATTTTTCTTTTCAAATCACTCCATTTTGCTTTACTTCTAGATTCGTTTCATTTTTTTTTTTTACAATCCTTGTCTCATCGACTCTATCCGCAGTACGGTAAAAAAATTCGTTCTCTTTATAAAAAAAAAAAAAT
Source organism: Caerostris darwini (assembly GCA_021605075.1). Classification (NCBI taxonomy): domain Eukaryota; kingdom Metazoa; phylum Arthropoda; class Arachnida; order Araneae; family Araneidae; genus Caerostris; species Caerostris darwini. The sequence continues at coordinate 254,497 of BPLQ01012963.1, read as the reverse complement.
CTTCAACCCTCCTCCTCCCTGAAAGTTCTATTTCTACAGTTAAATCACAACCGAGTGAAGAAATTGGAAAGAAACTGAGGTAAAAAATTAAGAGAGCTCAGAAAAAAAAAAAAAAAAAAAACTCGGTAATCTTTTAAAAAAAAAAAAAAAAAAAAAAAAGTAAAGAATATTTTGAAGAGAAGTGAAAAGGAAGAGAGGAAGGGGAGGGGGTCGGAAAAAAAGGGAAGAAACGTGGCGAGCTTTTAAGGTAATTATCGGATAAATTTGATTTATGGATTTATTTATTTTTTTTGTTCCCTCAAAAAAAATTCTCCCGATGTGGATTTTTTTCATTTTTTTATTTTTTTTTATCCATCCCTAGCCCGAGAGTTTCTTAATTTTCTTACGCTATCGAAAATCCGCGTGTGTTCCTAATGCAGCAACGGAGAAAATTAAGAAACGAGCGAACGAAAGGTGCAGCGAAGGGATGGGGGAAGGGAAGGAATTGAAGTGAAGTGAGGAATGCTTAATGCAGTGTGAAAATTATCTCCTAGCAGTAATTTCTCCCCCTTTTTGTTTCGCGAATAAAGTGCGATGCCAGCTAATCTGGAAATAAAGAAGGAAAGGTAACAAAAAAAAAATAATAAATATAATAAATAATAATAATAAAACGAAAGAAAAGAAGAGAGGATATTTGGCCTTTGCTTTTTCCAACCCCCCTCCGTTAGAAGGATAATTTATTATAGACGTTTAATTAAATTTTAATTGCCGGGTTGCACATATCCTAGTGTCAAGATTTATTTTATAATTTTTACGATTTTCGACCTCCCTCCTTCTGATCTGTTATTGCGGAGGATATATTTAGGCAGATAAAGTCAACATTTTTCATTTTTTTTTTTTTTTTTTTTTTTTTTTTTGGAGAATTGATAATTTCTCTGAAGATGTGTGACCGGTTATTTAATGCCCTTTTAATTGATTGGAATTAGAGTTTATATCTAAAAAGACAAAAGGGGTTTTATAATATTAATAAAAAAATATCAGACCTGACAAATTAGGTGATCAATTTATATCAAAAATAAATTTACTGAATAATAAAAAGAATAACCAAAATTGGAAGGAAAAAAATATAGAACATCAATAAAAAAATATTCCAGAATGTTGGAAGGAGTCTTTATAATGCGGGCATAAAATATAGTTCATGTTTTTTAATGACAATTTTTTTATACGACACAATGATAATATGACAATTGTATTTTTTCATGGTAATTTTTTTACTACACAATGATAATACAACAATTATGTTTTTTAATCGTAAGCGAATAAAGTGTGATGCAGCTATTCTGGAAATAAAGAAGGAAAGATAAAAAAAATAAAAATAATAATAAATATAATAAATAATAATAATAATAAAACGAAAGAAAAGATGAGAGTATATTTGGCCTTTGCTTTTTTCACCCTTTAATAAATTATTATAAATTATTTAAATTTATATTAAACAACATCAAATGTATATATATATATATATATATATATATACCTTTGTCATTCCTAAAATAGATATTGGAGCATTCACTTCGTTTCGATATTCGAGTTTCGAACTGAGCTTACCTTAGCTTACTTACTGTTAAGTTAGTTAGTTATTGCCCACCCAGTATGTTATCCACCAAAGTCACTTATCGCACATCAGAAAGGAAAAAAACTATGTATAAATATTATATATATAAACTATAATACTAAGAAGTCCAAAGGTTTTTCATTTTTATCTGTCAAAATTTGTTTTTAATTTAGTCAAAAATTTCGACAAAATTCTCATTACGGTTTCACTAAATAAAAAAATTAATATATTTATAATGCATGATGAATGAGAGTTAATTAATCGCATTCTTTATTGATGACATTTTTGTTTATTTTAAATATTCTATTATATAAGACCAACACTTATTTTTACGTTCAAATTTCCTTTTATTTCTACATCTATTTTATCTAAAATAATCTCTTTTGCTCAATTTACCAAAAAAATTTTTTTAGTCAGTATCAGTAATTTTGCACTTAATTTTGAAATTTTTCTTGATTATTTTGCACTTTTCATCGATATTTTTCAAAATAAAATTTACTAAAAACAAAAAATAGTTTTTTTCCTAGATTATTTCCCGGTTCATATCTGTTGGTACATTACACATAAATGCCTTCAATCTATTCTTATTACATAAATAAACAAGTCAACCTGAAATTGAAGTAATGTTTACAAGGAGAGGAATAAATAAATAAATTTTATATTGTAGAATGGAGGTAATAAGAAGTTATAAGGAAGAAACGAAAATTATAATTATCTAGTTTATTATAATGTAAACAATTATAATTATCTAGATTATTACAATCTAAATAATTATAATTTTCTAATTATCTAATAATTATAACTATCTAAGTATACTATATTACCATAATTATACTGTAATTAAATTTCATTAAAAACTGATAATCTAAATAATATGGTAATGAAAACAATATTCAAAATAACTTCTCCTACTTTTATATAACTACTTCCTGCTACTTTTTTTGCTACTACTTTGTTTTAGTGATTTACTAACATAGTTGATAGATTATTTCTGTATAATAGAAGAAGATCAGAAATATTATTATATTTTGATTGTAAATTTGAAAATTTTAATTATTATTATTATTATAAAATATTTCTATTTAGCTGTATTAATAGTTTACTTCTGAATTTATATAGAAAATAATTTATAAATGATTTGATCATTTTCAAAATTCTTCATTTTCTTTTTTGTTATTTATATTTATATATTATGCACAGCTTTTTGAAATAGATTAATGTTTTATATTTTCCCCAGAATTACGTATTAACAATATATTATTTAAAATAATAAAATTAAGAAACATTATAAAATAATTCAAATTAATGAACAAAACGATTCAAAATTACTTTTAAAAAACTGTCCATTTTTCCTCTAGTTCAAAGAATTAAAATTTTTTAATCATTTCATTGTTATATAAGAGTAAAATAATAAAATAAAAAATTGTGGCTTACCGAAAAGTAATGTCCTCTAAATATCATTTCCGAAGGCAGGCTTGGGAAAAATTCTGATGTATCCTTGAAAACTAAAATTAAAAACAACAATTTATTAATTTTAAAACAACTATACTTTTAAACATTAAAAATATTTTTAAAAATACTATTTCTTTTCATTTCTATAAGTAAAAGTCATTAAATAAATTTATTTAATGAATGGAGTTATAAAAAATTAAATAAGCATGTTACATTTTTAAAATAATATTAATGATTTGGCTCTTGTATGAACATGCTTCTATTGAACATTATTACAAGGAGATCTGAAAATAAAAATAAAAACTAAAATTATAGTATAGTAAAACTAATATTACTTCCATAGAATTTATGTACTTGATTGCATTTTATCTAGTTAATGTTTAAATTTATACAAAAAATATAAAGAAAGTAACCTTTACTTGACTGAATGTGCAAATAAATAATAAAAATAATAAATAATAAAAATCCTATCTAACATCAATAATGAAATGATTTGAGATAAATTTTTGAACTATAAAATAAATTAAATGAAAATTTTTGATATTTCAAGATAAAAATTTTCTTATAAAAAACATGTTATTTTCTTATTTCAATTTCACGACAATTGAAAGTCTGTGCAATATTTAAATTTATTAAAATAAGACATAATTTTTTTTATAAATTTCTAAGAAACTATAATAATTTTATAATATCACCAAATTAATATTATAAACATTAATACTGAGCAGGTTTGTATTAATAATTTCTATATTATTAATGGACAAAATCCATAAAATATTTAAATAAACTTTTAAATAGTGATTTGTCACTCGTACGAGGATGCCTCTATTGAAAATTGATTACAAGAAGGTCTAAAAATAATAAAAAAACTAAAATTATTATCAAAACAAATTCTGATTTTATTTAATTTCTTTCTACACAATTTATGTACTTAATTATCGTTATTCTGAAAGTAATTATCAGGATTCTAATTTGAAAATTACATATGACATCCTTCTATTCATTGTCCTCAATTATATTGTGTAGAACACCTTGTAATTATTTTCAAAATCCCTTTTTTTGTGTCCAAAATGTGATCACCAAAACTTTTTTATATGAAACAAGTAAGCTTCTCAATATGGCTATTGAACCCTCTTTCCCTAAAAAGGATTATTATCATCTTCGATTGTTATATATATTGTAATTTACAAGATTATTTAATCATATTAAAATTAAATTCCATGTTTAATAAAAACTGATGTTGTACATAAGTTTTAGAACGTCCTGTAATTACTTTATAATTATTTTTAAAATCACTTTTTCTCCCTAACTTTTTTTTTCTGTCCAAAATGTCATCACGAAAAATTTGATATGAAACAAGTAATCTTCTCAATATGACGATCGAACCATCTCACACTACAGATGATCATTATCATGTTAGATTGTAATATATTTCATTTTACGATGATCTTTAATCATTCAAAATTGATGTTGTACATAAATTTTAGAGCATTATAATTATTATATTATTTTATATAATAATTAATAATAATAATAATATTATATTATCATTATATATAATTATTTCATCCTTATTTTCAAAATAACTTTTTTTTTTTTTAACCAAGTAAGCTTCTCAACACTCGAATCTTTTAATCAACAATCGAATCATCAACAATCGAACCATTTCAAAAATAATCATTTAAAATGACGATTACCATCTGCTATTGTAATAGATTTCATTTTACAAAAATTTTTAATCATACTAAAATTAAATTTCTTGTTTAATAAAAACTGATGTTGTACATAAATTTTTTTTGAAACTTTTCGATACACCAGAAACTTCACTGCATTATAACATAACAGGATATTAAAAATCCAAAAGAAAGTGAAGATCTTGGGAATCCACCTGAACACCGACTTTTAACCAAATCAAAGGTGTCAAGACTTGAATATTGAGATATCATTACAGTTGCTAATTCCACCAGTTTCCATTTCACAGCAACTGCAATGGCCCTGAGGGGTCTTGTACAGGAACACCTGTTGTATCTGCCTAGTTACGGCCCTTCTCATCACTACAATCGAGGTTACACACAAAAAAACACCAATTGATAGATAATCCCAACAGATTCATGTGTCGAACCCTTTAAGTCTGTTGAAGGGTGTTTACTTGTCGAGCAATGTTCACTGCAATTATTATTCGCAGGCAGAGTTCATCTACCCTGCCTTCAAAAAGGCGTCACTGTCACTGCGAGAGAAATCTCATCCCCTTGCGCAGGAAAGACGGTTCACATGGAAGGGAAAGGGGTGATCTTTCACTTAAGCGCACGCGAGGCCACTGCTTAATAAGGGACACTGAGGGCAAGATCTGCGGAATGACAACTTGATTAGAGGTGAGAAGCGAATCGGTGATGACAGTTGTGACAGGAAAACGAGAAGGTTTGACCAGTCACTGGCCTCGAAAGAGGTTTGAAATGCTCTTGATAGATTTTTGAGAGCATCGCGGTTCATCAAGTCGAATGGAGTCTTCGCCAGTAGTTGCTTTTAAGGATCCTGCGAAACCGAAAAGTGACTCGTAGTTTGATACTTAATTTATTATTGAATTAAATAGCATGAACTTATAAATATTTCAAATAATATTTCAGACTATATAATAGAAAAATAGAAAATTAAAAAATGATGAGAATTTTCCCAATGCCAGTCACTGGCCTCGAAAGTAGTGTGTAATGATAGATTTTTGAGAGCATTGCGCTTGATCAAGTCGAATGGAATCTTAGCTGCCAGTAGTTTGTTATAAGGGTCTTGCGAAAGCGAAAATGAATTCGTACCTAGATACTTATTTTATTATTGGATTAAATAGCATGGACTTGTAAATATTTCAAATAATATTTCAGATTATGTAATCGAAAAATTGAAAATTATAAATTATAAAAAGTTTTCCAATGCCAGTCACTGGCCTCGAAAGAAGTGTGTAATGCTGTTGAAAGACTTTTGTGGTTGGTCAAATCGAGTATAGTCTTCGCCAGTAGTTGGTTTTGAGAATCGAGCGAAAGTGAAAATCGATCTGGTGCCATGATTATTATTTTATTACTGAATTAGCTAGTATGAAATTATATGCTTTTCAAACTATATTTCACATTAAATAATCGTAGAAATAGAAAATTAAAAATTAAAAATTATGAGAGTTCTTCCAATGCCAGTCACTGGCCTCGAAAGAAATATGTAATGCTCTTGACAGATTTTGGAGAGTATCGTGGTTTGCCAAATCAAATTTAGTCTTCGCCAGTAGTTGGTTTTGAGAATCCTGAAAAAACGAAAATCGACTTGTATCTCGAATCCTATTTTATTATTCAATTAAACAGTATGAAATTATATATGCTTCCAACAGTATTTCACATTAGTTAGTAGTAGGAATAGAAAATTAAAAATTATGAAAATTTTTCCAATGCCAGTCACTGGCCTCGAAAGTAGTATGTAATGCTCTTGATAGATTTTTGAGAGCATCGCGCTTGGTCAAATTGAATATAGTCTTCGCCAATAGTTGGTTTTGAGAGTCTTGCGAAAGCGAAAATCGGCTGGTGCCCCGATTCTTACTTTATTATTGAATTCAATAGAATGAAATTATATTTATTTCAAATAATATTTCACATTACATAATCGAAGAAATAGAAAATTAGAAATTAAAAAATATGGAAATTCTCCCAATGCCAGTCACTGGTCTCGAAAGAAGTGTGTAATGGTATTGATAGAATATGTGGGAGCATCATATAGAGAAGTAATCTTTGACCATAGTGATTTTAAATTCCTGTGAAAGAGAAAATCGAGTCATACGTCGACTAGGATTTTATTATTGAATTAAAGCAAAAGTGTATCTTTGTTATGGTATATCACATTATTTAATCAAAGAAGCGAAAACTAGAAAAATAATAAAAAAATTTTAAGATGCCAGTCTCTGAAGGTTTTGAAAGAGATTTTCAATGCTCTCGATAGGTTTATTAAGAGCAAGGTAATTGATCAAGTCGAATTTAATTTTGCCAAATGTATTTTTATGGTCCAATAAAAAGCGAAAATCGACTCCTACTTTCATTTTTATTTTATTCTTGAATTAAACACTGCATAATTTTATTTAAAATTTGAATCTTTCGAAATTCATTTGTATTTCAATTCTTCTATTCAAACGATTCATAACCGTTTCATGGACAAGATACGATTCGGTTGCAATTGTGGCAATCTGAGTGCCATTCCCGGTTTTTCTGCATTTTCCAAATCTTACACAAATGCAGGGCAGTTACATCTGTACATAATCTCTGAAGGCATTACTTCTTTTTTAGAGAAATTTGCACATCAAAGCAGTGTTTCTCGTTAAACTGATCAGCAAGTTCTGTGAGCTCATTGACTTAAATGAAAAATCACAGATGTCATAAATTGGAATAAAATAAAATTACTCATTGTTTCAATATTTGTATTCAAAAGACTCATAAGTAACTTTTCATGGGCAAGATACGACTTATTTATATGTTACAATTGTGGTCGGATTCGGTTGCAATTGGGGCAATTTGACTGCCATTTACTATTTTTCTCGATTTTCCTAATCTCATACAAATGCAGAAAGGTTACATCCGAAAATAATTTCTGAAGGCATTACTTAAACTTTGTTTTAGAGGAGTTGCCACATCAAAGAAGGTTTCTCGTTAAATTGATCATTCTGACTGCAGCTCACTGACTTAAATGAAAAATCACAGATGTCATGAATTGGAATTAAAAAAAATACTCATTGTTACACAAAAATTACTTAATTCCTTAATACTTACTCCTCACTAATGGCTTAGTGTTTGTGCATTCTAGCTAGGGGATAAGTGTTTTACTCAAGCTTATGTGGAGCACGAAAATCTCTAAGTTTATACAAAGTAGATTTGATTGCAACTGTGGCAATCTGACTGTCATTCAAGGTTTCTCTGGATCTTCTTAATCTCTAAGGACAGGTACATCTGAAAATAACCTCTGAAGACATTACTTCATCTTTTTTTAGAGAAGTTTGCACATCGAAGGAGTGTTTCTCTTTAAACTGATCTGTGAAAACTGAACTGAACTGATTATATAACTGAACTGATCTCGTTAAAAGTTCTGTGAGCTCACTGACTTAAATGAAAAACCACAGATGTCAAGGAATAAAAAAAAATTTACTCATTTTCAATTTTTGTATTCAAAAGTCTCATAAGTAACTTTTCACGGACAAGATACAACTTATTTATGTGTTTCAATTGGGGCAATTTGATTGCCATTCATGGTTTTTCTGGATTTTTCTAATCTCACACAAATGCAGGACAGTTACATCTGAAAATAACCTCTGGAGGCATTACTTCACATCTTTTATAGAGAAGTTTGCACATCAAAGCAGTGTTTCTCATTAAACTGATCAACAAGTTCTGACTGCAGTCACTGACTTAAATGAAAAATCACAGATGTCATGAACTGTAATAAAAACGAATTACTCATTGTTTCAATTCTTGCATTCAAAAGACCCATAAGTAACTTTTCATGGATAAGATACGACTTATCTATAATATGTTGCGTGGCTGTTACTTTCCAAAACCCATTTTTTTTTCTCTCTCTTTCATTCACCCCATCTGCCATTCAATCCTACGAATACAATATTAGAAAAATAAATACCCCACCAAAAATATATATAAAAAAGAAAACTCTGACACATACACACACTCGGCAATGGCAAAGCTTATCAGGCTCGCTTCCAACTGACACCAACCTCCATAAATCTTAACGCCGGCCAAAGATCGGGGAAAGATGGTGACACTGGCGCATGCGCGCTGGACCGTAGCCCATGACAGGGACCCAAACGGGTCCATCTGGCCGGGGCATCCCTTCTGCAGGGACTGTCAAATGACGCAGAAAAGCAATATTTCAGGTGCTAAATACTCCGTGCAAACAATGGGTGGGGGTCGAGTTAATATTCGAACGCGATGTGAAAGATCGCTGGAGTCATTGAGAAGTAGACACTGTGGTAGCAGATTGTGCATGAAATTTTAAGTACCGTTTGGTAAAAAGTGATCCAAGAGTTGTGTAGCTTCCCAGCATTGTGTGGGCTGAGGGTATATATCACTTTAATGCAGCAAGGGAAATTCGATGTTTCAGTTGTATTTTTATTCTAAAAAGTATTTCTAGTTTCTGAAGCATATATTTTATTATAAATAAGTGACTTTTTTAGAATGGAAATAACCTAATCACAAAAACTAATCTAAAAACTTTTTATTGAATATGTCTATAGTTTAAACATTGACTTTAATGATTTCCCACTATAGTTGTTGATGAATTTCAATTTGAAAAATGATCTTAATGTCAAATTGATTACATCTTTAATAGCTTAATTATGCCATGATAAAAATGAATATGAAGTAATTTATGTTTGTTGATATCATCTTTTCGCCAATTAAATTATTTTAACTCAACAATTAAACTGATATAAACTCTAAATTATTTAATTTCGTAAGAAACGGTAAAAAAATATAATTAATTTTCACGTAAATAATGTCAGAAATATTTCATCATTATAATAAAAAAAATCATGATGTCACATTTAATTTAATAAAGATTTTCACACTTCAAATACATAATGTTGTTAAATTGTTAAAAATATTTCCAGAAGATATAAACAGGAGTAATTACAAAGCTGGGTTAACAGGAGTAATTACAGAGTTTTTTCAGAAATGAAATAACCTAATCACGAAAATTAATTTAAAAAATCTTTATTGTGTATATTTATAGCCTTAACATCAAGAAAGATTTCCCATTATAATTATTAATGAATTTCAATTTCAAAAATGATCTCATTGTCAAACTGATTACATCTTTTATGGCTTGATAAAATTGCATATGAACTAATTTATATTTATTGATACCATCTTTTCGCCAATTAAGCCATTTTAATTTAACAATTCCACTGATATAAGCTATGATAAAAAAATTATTTCATTTAAGAAATTGTAAAAAATATAATTATTTTTAAAGTAAATAATGTAAGAAATATTTCATCATTATTAAAAAATTTAGTACATGAATTAAAAATAGTACATCACTTCTAAAGAATGAATTCTTATTTAAAAAATCTTTTAAATAAATCATTTCTAAAATCTAATAAATTATTCATAATATGTTTTGAATATTATTAATATTTGTAACATTTTTATTAGACTATCGATCAGTTAGGAAAAATGAGATTTGAATAAAAATTTTCATAATTTTTTAAAATATTCAAATGCTATATTTCAAAAGCAGATTAGATCTTTTGCAAAATACTTTTTGATGTTCTATTACTACTACTGAAAAATTAGCATCCTTTTGAATAAATAACAAAGGTATTTAAACAAATACAATTTATGACGATGATGCTTAAGTTTTTTTAAAAAATGTAAGGACACATTGCATGTGTAATGAGTGATATTGAGATAAATAATGTTCTCTATAAATCAGCAACCTCTGCGATGTTTACAAAAACTTTTCATGAAATTTCATTCTTTTTTTCCCATTTCACCTTGACTTTTAAAATAATTAATAATTCACAAATATTACTAAATAAAATTTAAATATATTGTTAAAAACTTAATAAATATTTCGAATTTCATCTTTTTATCCAACAAGAAAATTCTGGAATTTATATCTACACATTGTAAAGTTCCAAAATCTAACTTTTTTTTACACTTTATAAATGGATGACAATATACGTTTAAAAGCATCAAAACAATGTTTTAGACTTTTTATAAAAAAATAATTGTTTATTTAGAACAGGGGTGGCCAATCAAAAAGATCTTACAGGCCACTTAGGAAATGCATCGTAAGTCCGCGGGCCGCATATAAAATTATATATTCTCATATTAGATTTAGACCCACTATAGACATTTTTTGGAGTGAAAAATATTATGAGTTAGAGTTTAAATTAAATGAAAAATATTATGAGTTATGAGTTTGGAGAAAATATATGAGTTATTATTGTGTTTGCTATTATTCTTACATGTAAACATAGGTAATATAATAATAATGATGATACTAAATACGCATTGTAAAGAAATATATAACACTAAAAATGAAATATAAAAAATACGTAAATCTAAATGAATTTAAAACAATGAAATAATTTAAAAAAAAAATTATTTTACTAGTGCGATATTTCTCCACTCTTTCACTTAGCCTTTGCAAATCGATCTTAATTTGGGTATTTGCACACTGTAATTGGTGTTGCAGGTTAGCCGTCCGTTATGCCAATTTCATTTAAAAAAAAAAAAAAAAAAAAAAAAAAAAAAAACAATTCGCTGGTATAAGTTGAACCAAAGGCGCTAACAATTTTTTGTGGCCGATTTATCAAATTGGAAAATTTCTCTTTTGTGACGTAAGTATTATAAAAATCTGTTTTTGATTCTGATATTACAAAAATGTGCTTTAATTCAATATTGTGTTGTAAATCAATCTGTTCTCTTTGGAGATATTCTGGGGTCAACTCGATTTCAACATGGAAGGGAGAAGAATATATCTCAACAATTTTGTTGTATTTTTCTCATAATGTCGACAGTTAATTTTTGAATATATAGATGCACAAGTGTATTTTTTTTAATACATTGGTTTTCACTATTTTGGCCATTATAAAATAAATATATTTTGTAAAAGTGTGATAAATCTCACTGGCTGGAAAAATTTTCAAGGCCGGCCACGGGTTGGCCACCCCTGTTTTAGACTAAGATAAATTTCAGGCTTTGATATATCAAACAAAGTTTTTAATTAAGGTTTAATTAAAAAACGAGAAGTTTATAAATTATTTAGAGAACAAACCTCATTAAAAAAAGTTTAAAGGGGGTTTGATAAACAGAATCAGCTTTAAAAAAAGATTTTAAAGAAAAATATTTGTTATTTCTAATTTGAATTTTTATTTTCATAATTAATAAAACCTTTGAATCAATGCAACTGAACAATTATAAAATGTCAAACCAAATAAAATTTTTACCAAATAATTGTTTATTTAGACTAAGATAAATTTCAGACTTTGACATAGCAAACAATGTTTTTAATTAAGGTTTAATTGAAAAACAACAAGTTTATAAATTATTTGGAGAATAAACTTCATTAAAAAGAGTTTAAAGATAATTTGAGGCAGAATCAGATTAAAAAAACAGTTTAAAGAAAAAATATTTGCTACTTCTAATTTGTATTTTTATTTTTCGAATTAATAAAACTTTTTGATCAACGCAACTGAACAATTATAAACTGTCAGACAAACGAACTGCCATCAATTTTTATCCTTAAGATAAAAACTCTCATTGTCTATTAAATGACTTTTAAATGATCTATCTGATTTAAATGGCAATTAGCACTTCAAACCCGATTACGACATTTAATTAACTGAGAAGAAAAAAATCAGTAAGGTTGCTCTTCGAAATAGAACTAGATATTTCAAGCGATTATTTTTTCAATTAAAATTAATTTTAATCAGAATTTTTATAATAAGATATATATATATATTATATATTTTTTATATTTCTATTATTCCGAATAGGCATTTTTTACAAATCAGTAATGTTGCTCTTTAAAATAAAATTAAATATTTGAAGTGATTCTTTTTCCAATTAAAATTAATTTTAATCTGCATTTTTTAAATTCTTAATCACATTTATTTATCTCTTTTTATAAGTACTCTATTTATTAAAAAATTATAAAAAATATAATTAAATTTTATTTTGAAACTTAATTGAAAATTATTTATTTTATTGAAGTTAACTAACAATTGAACTCAGTTTTCAAGTAAATTATAATAAATATCATTATTTCATAAAATTCTAAAAAGATACCCACAAGTATTTAACGTTGGTTCATGAATAAATGGTACAGTTCCTTTAAAATAAGTGAATTAAAAAAATTCTTTTTCTGATATTCTATCAAAATTAGTTTATATGATAGTTATTGTAAATTATTACAACTATTATTATTAACTATTTAACTATTACATGGTATTCAAAATGAAGAAGAATGGATGTCCTTGTAGCTAGTAAAATTTTCTTTAAATTAACAAACCAACCAAATAATAACGTTAATAGAAATTTACTGAATAATAATTATTGATTTTTCTTGATTTCTATTTTTTATTTAATGTTCAGTAAAATATCTATATTTCTTTTTGTAAAGAAATAAGTTATTTAAAATTTACTCATTCATTTTGAGTCCTCCTTGATATTACACGTATTGTGTTGTAGTATCAAATTTTAAATTTTTTTCACCTAATGAATATCTCATATTTAAATTAATTAATTATGAAATTTATCATATATATCAGAAATATAATTACCGCAGTATAAGAAAGTGATTTAAAATTCAATAAAAAATACTGTTGTTTTATTAATGCAGAATAATTTCACGTAATAGTTTAAATATTTTTACCATTTGAATATACACTGCATTTGTATTGTATCATAGAAAATCATCAAAAAAACCACAAACTTTTCAAAATTAATAAAAACGTTTACCTTTTAATTACATTAAAACAGTAATATGATAGTTTCAATTACTTTTACTACTTTGTTAGCTGAGAAAATATCAATGATAGCTGATGTTTATTATCCAGAAGAATGTTGTAAAACAAAGTTTTACTGTGAAAAGTGATTTTCATTTACAAAAAATCATAAAGTATTTGAGTTTGCTATTATGAAAGATCCAATAATATAACAATATTTATATTTATAATTATATTTCTTTTTATTTACCAGTATGTTATTAATAGAACTTTTTGTATAAAAATATCAAAAACAAATTTATTTTATAAAAAGTGCAGAAAGTACATTAGTACTTTTATCGCAAAAGTCCTAATGCATTTTTTTTTTTTTTTTTTTTTTTTTTTTTTGAGCAAAAGACGAATTTTAACACTACAACATGCAAGCTTAACTATAGACTCATTTACACAAGAAAATAAAATTATCATTTCTAATATTAATTATTAATTAATTTTTAATTAATTTTTAATTTAAGTATAATTTTTAACAACAACTGGAATATATGAAAATAAATATTCAATAAAAAAAATCGGTGAAAATCATGCTTTTTTCCTATTGATTCTCAGAAATTTAATGAAAAAAATTGACATTTTCTCCCAAAGTTTTCAAAAACCAATAAAAAACGAAAAGCAGCATGTAGATTCCTAATAAACAAATCACCATACAAAATTATGATGTTCATATTAAGCATGCAACTATGGTATAGTTTATATAACCAATTAATTGACATCATCCCCGATATTGATTTGTAGTTTATGTTACTTTCATATTTGTCATGTCTTATTACTTCATTTTTAAAGAACTATTTTATGTGTTTGCATTTCTTTAAAAAATACTACAAAGTCTCTATAGGAAAATCATCTACTTCTACGAACTGCAGTTTAAAAAGAACATACCTATACTTTGAACTACTAAATGATTCAAAAGTTGATAAACCTATGAATTTACTAATAATTTTAACATATAGAAGTACATAATATTTATGTTACAAAAGAACAGAATAGTTAAATATGTATTCTAGAGATGGTGGCACATGACCAACCAGCAACATTAATTTTTTTACCAGCATGCTTTTAAATCATGACGCCATTTTCCCGTCATGTCGCTGTCGTTAGAGGAGGTGTGCGCACTGAATGCGCACGACAGCATCAGACGAAGCTTTGCAACAATGTGCCATCAAATATTGTTGCAAAGCTTCGTCTGATGCTGCGGTGCGCACTGAGTTTGGTAAGAGATTCACAACAAGAAATAAACCAACCAAGATGATGGTTCTAAATTTTATTCTGAAATTTGCGAATCGAGTGCTGTAACGGACAGGCGTCAATGTGTTCTTAAAATGGAAGAAGAGATTGTAGAAAATTTTAAGGAAAATTTGTTCGAATCTCACTGTAAAAAATTAAGAAGATTATCCAACCAAAGATGAGTTTCATACACAACAAGTCAATGTACTGTGAAGGAGCTAAAATTTCATACGTCCAATGTGAATGTTGTGCAGAAATGGAAAGTAACTAATAAAATTAATAGAATACTCTTTTGTGATTGGAATACAAAGGTATCGCTGCCTTAATTATTGTAAACTGGAGAATGCCTACACTTCGAGCATTTATTGAGATTTCATTTATAATTTATCTATATGCACAAGTATGTGCTTTCCTTTCTTAACAATTCATGGTTATATTGATCTTTAGATCATATTGTATAACAGCGATCCTCCTAATATTATATATTAGTTAAAATAAATGGTAAGAAATGGAAAATAAACGGCAAGAAAATATTTTAGTAGGAACATATCTAATAAAATAATAACAATTATTTTGTAACACTACCTAAAATTAATTCAGGGGTATATTGACTTTTGGTTCATATTGTATGACAGTGATCCTCTTAATACTATATTTTGGTATAAATAAACGGTAATAAATGACAAAATATTTTGGTAGTGACATATCTAATAAGATAATAAGAATTATTTTGCGACACTACCTAAAATCAAGTGATGGATATATTAACTTTTAGAATATATTGCATAACTGTGATCCTCTTAATATTATGTTTTAGTATAAATAAATGGCAAGAAAAGGTAAATAAATGGCAAGAAAAGGTAAATAAATGGCAAGAAAATATTTTGGTAGTCACATATCTAATAGGATAAGAATAATTTTGGGACGCTACATAATATCTGCCAGATTTAAAATCAATGTATAGCTTTCTGAAAGCCATTCTTTTCAAGAGAAAAGTCCAATGCACAGTATTTTTCGAGGTCTAAAAGAGCGTATCCTCCTACAAAGCCAGAACTTCCTTCCGAAACGGAACTGTTACAAATCCCAAGAACAACCACCCCCACCATGTCCCGCGCGGCTTCCCTGCGGGTTCCAGAGCTTCACCCCGGAGCGCCCTGATCTGCAGGGTGTTCCAGCCACGTGGCCGCCGGGTGAAAAATGGCCACCCTGGTCGCGTGGCCGCATTGTTGACTCCCCCGCCCTATTTCATCGCCCTCAGACAATGCAGGGGGTGGTTCGGCACCCCCACCCCCGCCACTGACCGCGGCAGGGGGTGATTTAAGTTCGATGGATACATGCAAATAAAGAGGGCTGACAAAGATCTGGATTAAGCCTCTAGGAGCCCTCCCTCATACGATTAAATAGTATCTTCCGTTTCTATCTGTATGATCTTAATAGGAGGATTTTTGATTTTGATTCATCTAAAGTGCTTTAAATATGTTTGATCCTAATAATGCTAAAAATTAGAGAATAAATTAGCTTTTTATTAATTTTTTTTTTTAAGTAACTATGAAATTTTAATTACAATGTGTGAAATATATAAATTTTGAATAGTAAAATGCATAATTTCGATGTATAAAAATAATGTGTGGGTTCTGTATTAATAGCGGTCATCAAGTTCTCTTTACACACATAAATTCCCTGGTTCGATACTTGCACAACCCTGACAGAGTGACTAACGCTTTGACATGCGGTGCCACAGGTTTCGAGCTCGAGTCCCGGCGGTGCCATGGATGTTTATAGTGGTTCGGAATCCACTTTAAATTGCAGGTCCCTGTTTAATATGACTGTAGAGAGTTGGGCGTAAGGCTAGCAATCCTAAACCATAAAAAGAAGACATCTCCTGTCTCGAAATCTGCCAGTAGGTAGACGGCATTGCTCCACCATGGGCTGTAGTGCTAAGGAGGTGGTTAGTTAGTAATATAAAAATTATTAGTTAAAAATTATTACTTTTATCTTAATAGTTGCCAGATCAGGGCAGAGAAGTTATAAGTTTTATAATAACCCATAAAAGGAAAAGTGTAACACATAAAAGGGCAATAAATACATATAAAAAATATTATTTTGTTTAATAAATTTTTTCAATGGAATGTATAAAATATATTGAAATTAATAGTAGTATGAAAGTCAATACTAAAATACGATATTGATGAAAATGTTGATCAATGAAAATGGCCGTCTCCTTACTAGCCAGATTTCGAGGCAGGATGTTTTTTTTTTTTTTATTATTATTTTTTTTTATGGAGTAGGGTTTTCGGTCCTTCACCCATCTCTCTACAGTCATATTAGACTGGGACCTACGGTTTACGGGATTCTGAACCACCAGGAACCTTCATGGCACTCCAGGACTTGAAATCGAAATCTGTGACACCGAGAGCTAGAGCACTAATCATTAATGAATAAAATTATAAAATGAAATGAATAAACTAATTGTGACAGTTAAAGAGATGAATGCAGTCTTTATCGAGATATTTTTTGTATTTTTAAACAATATAAAATGTAACATAAATACAAGCGCTAATCATATGAGTGCCTATTAATCAAAATTGTATTAAAAAAGTCTTCATTGAAACCAAGAGCAGATTGTTCTGCTTTGATATGCTAATTTTTCTTATATCGAATATCACGAATGACAATGGGTTAAGCTACCGCACGGTCATTATTTCTCCATTTGTTAAAAGGTGACACATCATTTACAAAATGGTATTAAGAGAAAACGCACTTTCTGGTCGTGATCTTAATTAGAGGATGACTTGCAGAAGTTTTAGCTCCTTGGACTGAAGAGTTCAGAAAACAAAGCTTGAATTTTAGAAGACAAAGCTCAAAGTTATTTCACCGTGTAATCTCAAGATGCAGTCCCATAATCCAAGAAACAGAAGGGTCCAGAGAAGGAAGGTATGCTTTTCGAATTCAAATCGGGATCTTTTCAATTTAAAGATCCAATTACCGGTTGTTAATTGGATTCCGTTTATAAGTCTATTTGGATTTTCCGAAATTGAACTACCATTGCTGTTTCCAACATTTGGCTTAATTGCAAAATATGTGACTTTTTAATTTCATCCAAGTTATATTTAAAAAAGTCTACGATTTCCAATATGCAAAAATAACATTTCTATCATTGATTACTAAAATGTTCACAATTAAATTGCTTTAAAAGGTGTTGTTCATTAAGAACTGCATTGAAATATTAATAATTATTAAATTTTAAGGATTATGTGAGGATAACTTAACCAAAATTTTATATCTTTTGGATTAACCTAAATATTTACAATTCTTACAATCACAAATTGTTACAGACTTAAATAACCTTACTTTCAGATGCTTTTTAATGTATATCATATTAACTTATGGCATACTGTTTCTTGTTATACGTTGCAGTTATATTGACATTACTAAATTTATAAATGAATTTTTTAAAATGTATTTGAAATCAATTAAAATTTCAATTATATCTCGTGTGGTTCCGGGTTAGAATAGCCCCACTGTAGCCCATGCATATCATAAAAGGCAACTAAAATGGTTACCCAGTGCCAGCGATATAACTGGATGCGGTAAAGTCAGACCTCTCCCTTTGGGTGTTCAATGTATTTCTGCCGCAATGGATAAGAAGCAAGCAAAAAGAAGCTGCATTTTTTGCTTTTGATTATGACTCATCCAACAATTATGTTTTAAGCAATGATCAGATCATGGACTTGGTCTAGATGCTGCTGTCGATTCAATTCAATTGAATGAATGCCATCTTAGATTTACATAATAGCAATAAAGGCTTTCCCTGTCATACAAAAATTAGGATATCTATGGAAGTCTTATGATAAATTCACATTATGAAAATTTCTAAAAAATCTAAAGAAAATTTTCAATTTTTTTTTTTAAATTTTTTTTCTCTTCATAGTTCAGTTTCTTAAAAAATAAATTTTAAAAGAAGGCTCCTTAGGAAATATTAAAAGAAAAAGAGGATTTTAAAATTCTCTATTGCTTTAATGATTTTTTAATTAAATTGTTAAATATGATTTAGTTCATATCAAATCATTTTTCTGTTGCAGGCTAAATGTAATATACATTTATAATAACTGCGGATCTGTAAATTCCACTGTTCTAACTACTGCCACAGTTTCAGATATTTGTTTTTCGATAAAAAAGAGAAATGTATGCATCAAATGGATATTCATAACAGCTGCTGATATCTGAAACGACTCGTCTTAACTACTGCAGTCATGCCCCTAATTTTTCTGATAAAAAGATTAAATATGAAAATGAAATATTTGCGAATAACAGCTGCTGATCTACAAAATGTATTACTAATTAATATTAATCAAAATATATAATGGTAACCAAAAGATATTTAAATTAATGGTGGTCAAAAGTACAAAATTCACTATTCTAACTAGTGCTACAATTTCAAATACTTTTTTCGATAAAAAAGAGAAATGTATACATCAAATTGATAGTCATAATAGCTGCTGATCTAGAAAATGTATCATACTTATTAGTATTAATCAAAATAATACAATGGTGGGCAAAAGTTATTTAAATTAATGGCTGTAAAACTATTAAATTAAAATTAAAATCTGAATATTGTTTAATTCTTTTAAAAAGTGTTGTTGTACATTAATGAATCCATTGAAATCTTAATAATTACATTAATTTTCATGATTATAAAGGAGGATAAGTTAAACAAAATTTCACATTTTTTTAATTATCTAAGTACTTACAGTTGAAATTGATATGTAGTGTTTTTTGTGTTAGTGCTTATAGTGGTCTGATCAAAAACGAAATAAGAGCAACAAATAGATATAAATTACTTATCCATAAATGAAGCATACTAACTTCTTCTAACAAAAATAATATAGTGTTGGTTAAAACACAAAATTAATTAGAGTAAATAAATTATATTAAATCTTCACATAAAATAATTAAGCTTATTTAAAAATAATTAAGATTATTTAATACGATAATAATCTTAATCGTATTAAATAATCTTAATTATACTAAATATTAAGAAAATAAATTATATTAAATCCATATTGAAATACTGAATATTGTCCCCATTTTAAACAATTTCGTCTGATCAAAAACGAATTGGGAACATCAAATGTATATTAATAACATCTGCAGATCTGACAAAAACGAATCCCCCTAACTACTACCACCCGAAACCCAATTAAGCTTAAGCCAGCCAAATCCAACGAGCCAAAAATCGATTCCGCAGCTAGTGAGGGAGCGTATGCTTTGGCGAGATTCCAGTCTTCACCTAGTCATTTGTCAACTTCAAGTTCTTCGTTTTCAGGAGATGATCCCGACTGATTAGCTCACCTAGACTCCAACGGAGAATGATAAATACTGGTGCTCGGAATTATTTGATCAGATTAGCCCGCTTCCTATAAGCCCGGGAACAGCTGTCTAATTAAAAGACTTTATTTATTGTCCTTCCTCTCACAAAAATAGAAACCATTTCTGTTTGTTGCTCTCTTTCTATCTCTCTCTCTCTCTCAGTCTGAGGTTTGTTAGTTAAAACTGAAAAATTCAAGATAGGTTTTGAATTTGTATTGATGAAGTACTAAAAATGAAGAAGGTTCCATGGTGCGATGAAGTACACATGTAGAATGTCATGTAGAAATAATTTGATAATAAATAAAACTTTTTTTCAAATGTTATTTTAACCTGATCAGCCAAGGAATTATTTGATCAGATTAGCCTGTTTCCTATAAGCCCGGGAACAGCTGTCTAATTAAAAGACTTTATTTATTGTCCTTCCTCTCACAAAAATAGAAACCATTTCTGTTTGTTGCTCTCTTTCTATCTCTCTCTCTCTCAGTCTGAGGTTTGTTAGTTAAAACTGAAAAATTCAAGATAGGTTTTGAATTTGTATTGATGAAGTACTAAAAATGAAGAAGGTTCCATGGTGCGATGAAGTACATGTAGAATGTCATGTAGAAATAATTTGATAATAAATAAAACTTTTTTTCAAATGTTATTTTAACCTGATCAGCCAAGGAATTATTTGATCAGATTAGCCTGTTTCCTATAAGCCCGGGAACAGCTGTCTAATTAAAAGACTTTATTTATTGTCCTTCCTCTCACAAAAATAGAAATCATTTCTGTTTCTTGCTTTCTTTCTATTTATCTCTCTTTCAGTCTGAGGTTTGTTAGTTAAAACTGAAAAATGAATTTGCATGGATGAAGTACTAAAAATGAAGAAGGATTCGTGGTGTGATGAAGTATGCATGTAAAAATAATTAATGTACATTTAATTTGACAATAAATAAATTTTTTGATTTCAAATATCAAATATTTTAACTAAAATGATGCCCCCTCCCATACTATGATTCTACGACATTTGTATAGATGCCTTTCATCGATGTTTGCAGGATTTTTGTGCGTGTTCTTCTCCTTCCATATTGTAACATGTCTGGCATCACTCTCCAAACAAGATCGGGATTCATCAGAAAAGAGAACTTGGCTCCAATCCGGGGTACTCTAATTACGATGATCTCTGCACCTCTGTAACCAACCACATTTCACTGTCGAAGTTAGTGGAATATAAATCATGGGTTTCCTTGCATACAACCCTCTTTTATTCAGCCTGTCACTCACAGTAAATCTGAATAGTCGAGTTCCTGTTGCTGCCGCGAATCTCCTTGCAATCTGAACCGATGCCAGTTGCCGATTGCTGCCAAACCAAATCGCAACGGTCGCGAAAGTCTGTTGTGGCACTATTTCGACTGTTACCTGGTTGCCTGAGCACATTACCTGTTTAAAGACACATACACATTTACCGTGTCTTTAAACCGTTCCAGATTATTGACGTGACTTTTGCTTTTGGCTATTTTTAAGTTCTTTACAGTCCCCTGTCAGTATCTATCCTGCTTCCATTCTTCCTATCGCACGCCATTTCTCACAATCCGTCAAATGTATTCTGGACGGTATAATCCACCCATCATAAGCGAAACTTTTATCCAACTATTCGTACAATCCTTGCAATTTGACTTCAATTCACCACCTTGCACTCCTTTTCACACGTGACGTATTTTTCTGTATTGAAGGGGGATCCCATTAGACTAAGTGGCAACGTTGACATTCAGTTACTAACCAAATACCTTTCATTGCAGTTTCTTTAATAGAAGTTACAAAAAGCACCTTTTTATGGTTGTTCCTTTAATTTTTCTCACCAGTGTATAAAGAATAAAAATAGGAATACACATATAAAGTAGAAAAACTTTTAAGTACGATCTATGTTAACATACGATTAAGTTTTTACACTTTGAAAAAAGTTGAACTATTAATCAATCACACCTTTCCCTTCATTACACGTTGATTAAATAATAATTTGTATTTATTGAATCATTACAAACCTTAGAATATATGCCGTGTTAATGATGGATAAGAGCTTGTTAATATGTAATTTGGAAAGATTTTCTATTGAGATTATCAGGTAAAAAGAGGATGTTTTCCTCTTCCTCCTAATGCTGACTCTGGAAGGGCGTTGATTTCAAATTGTAATGTTTCCAGGGACTTGGTGAGAGATTTATTTTTGTAGATAATGTGCCAAATTTAGTACCTTCAATTTATGTATGGAAGAAATTTGATTAATGCTTAAATGTGCTGATTTAAGCATTAGTTAAATTTACCTTACATCCTTGGCGATTTTCGAAATCGCGTTCAAGAAAAGGATTAAATTGCTTTCTTACAGCAGAGATTGGAAGTCGGAGTGAGGAGTCGAGCATTTTTAAGGAGTCAGGAGTTGGAGTCGTCTGTATAAAATCCTCTCTCGGTATAAAAATACTATTTTGTAAGAATAATTTTTATTTTACAAATTTCTGAGAATTAATGTCAAAATGATTTAATAAGGCAATGTTGAGAAGAAAAGTCAGTTGTATCTTTTGATAATACAGTCACTAGTATTGACCACTAACAATTTGCATATCAGCAGACCAAGTAAGTGTTGAGGTAAGTTTGTAAAGTATGTCTAGAGGAACATTTCTTAGCAATAAAGCTTATAAAAAGCTATATTAGATTAATAATAAAAGAGGATTTTATTTTAAATATTTTATTTATAAGAACAATAATAATAATAAAAATTTATTACAAATATAGCATCTTTGTGATTAAAATGTACAACTATTTTATAATATTTTGCTATCTGTTGATATAATACTCTTATTTTTAAAAGATATACACATGCTTACGTGATTTTACAGTACAAGGATAAGTTTTAAGTTAATGCCAAATAAAAGTTTAAAAAATCCTTAAAAGAGTGCCAAAAAATGAATAAAGAAATCTTTAAAAAGTGCCAAAAGAAACGTAAAAAGAATTTTTAAAAAGTGTCAAAAAATAATAAATGCTTTAAAAAGTGACAAAAATAATAAATCTTTTAAAAAGGGCCAAAAATGTAAATAAATTAATAAAAATCCCTTTTTTTAATGTAACCTTTAAAATTCTAAAAAATGCTTTGTTAATGCAATAACTTTTTAACAAATATATAAATACAATAAAAGCCATTAAATTTACTCTCCACATTTTCTGAGATCATTAGTAAAAATCCCAGTTCATAAAATTATGGAAAATAATCAGGATTCGAAAATCAATATAAAAAGCTCAACTCATCAGTTGGAAGTTTGTGAGCCCACTCCTGATTACTAGATCAGCTCTAATGCATTGATTTGAGGTACTCATCAATATTTTCAAGAGACACAGTGTAAATAACAGTAAGTAAAAACCCTTATTTTATTCTATTCTCTCTATTATGGGGTGATTTGTTTTTTTTATCTTTAATTCCTTATTGATAACAGTTTTCATAAACTGAAACACGAAAATCCAAAGTACATTTATTTAATAAGCAGAATTCTTAATATTAGATAACAATGCAAAAAGGAAGAAAGATAATAATGATTGATGGTTCTAATAGAATCATATATCAGCTACTGTTTTGAGGATCGTTTATTTTACACACATATAATAGCTCTGTTTAGACATAACACGAGAAAAAACAATGATTATAGTTTATCATGAAATGGATAACGTAAAGAGTGAATAAAATGACGGGTCTAAATTTCATGTAAATTATTTTTATAATGAACTGGTACAAGAAATTTTGACAGTGTCTCGATTGATCACCTTGATCATATCAATGTTAAGATAAGATATAAAAAAAAGTAGCAATTTATTTATATGACACATATTGTAATCTCAAATACTATACCTACAGTGTTTGTAATCTGTTTAATACTTACAATGTCATCAATTTCGCTGATAAATCTTGTGTTTCTATAATGTCTCTGAAATTAATGTTTAAATATTTGATATCTGTAAAAAATGAGCCGTCTGATTGTTGCCTGATAAATAACGCTTTTGGTTATCAGGCTGAAGAACAAAATCCAACAAGCGAAACCTAACCGAAAGATTCTATCTGATAAATCTACGGTAACTTTCCCAATTAGGGATTTCTGTTCTAAACCTAACAAGCGAAGCTTAACCGAAAGTTTACATCTGATAAATCTACAGCAACTTTCCCCATTAGAGATTTCGGTTCTAAACCTAACAAGGGAAGTCAAATCAAAAGTCTCAGTCTGATGAATCAACAATAAGTATCCCTATTAGTGATTTCGGTTCAAAATTTAAACAAGGGAAGCCAAATCGAAAGTCACTGTCTGATAAATCTACAGTAACTTTCCCAGTGACAGAGATTGGTTCGACAAACCAGTAAACCAAACCAAACCAAACTAGTTTCGGAAAACGAAGCGTCGATAAATCTACAGTAACTTTCCCAATGATAGATTTCGATTCAAAAACTAACATGGTAAAATGAACCGAAAGTTTCCATCAATAAATGTGTTGTAACTTTCTCAATGAAAGAGATTTGTTCGAAAACCAATAAAGGAAACCGAACCGAAAGTTTACGACGATAAATGTACTGTAACTTTCCCAATGACAGAATTTGATTCAAGAAAAAACAAGGGAACCCGAACCGAAAGTTTCCGTCTGATAAATATTTTTGATAAATAACTTTCCCAATTATAGATTTCGATTCTAAACCTAACAAGGGAAGCCAAATCGAAAGTCTATGTCTGATAAATCTGCAATAACTTTCCCAATGAAAGGGTTCTACTCGAAAATCAACAAGGCAAATTGAACATAAGTTTTCCGTAAACAAGTGTACTGTAGCTTTTCCAATGAGAGAGTTTGTTTCGAAAACTAGCAAGTGAAACAGAACCTTCGATAAACCTTCAGTAACTTTCCTAATGATAGAGATTGATTCAAAAATCAACAAGGTAAACTGAACCGAAAGTTTTCGTCCACAAATGTGTTGTAACTTTGAGAAAGTTTGGTTCGAAAACCGACAAAGGAAATTCAACTTAAAGTTTCTGTCGATAAACGTACTGTAACTTTCCCAATGACAGAATTTGTTTCGAGAACTAACAAGGGAACCCGAACCGAAAGTTTCATTTGATAAATTTACAGTAACTTTCCTAATGAGAGGATATGATTCTAAAACAAGGTAAATTGAAAAGGTTTTCGTTGAAAATGTACTGCAACTTTCTTAATGAGTTAGTTTGGTTCGAAAATCAACAAGAGAAACCGCACTGTCGATAAATCTAGAGTAACTTTCTTAAAGAGAAGGTTCGATTCTTTAATTAACAAAGTAAACTGAACCGAACGTTTCCGCCGATAAATGTACTGTAACTTTCTCATTGATAGAATTTGTTTCGAGAACCTACAAGGAAACCCGAACTGAAAGATCCGATCTACATAAATTTTCCCGATTAGAGAGTTCGATTCGAAACCCAACAAGGCAAGTCGAAACAAAAGTTTCTGTTTGATTTATTTATTGTAACTTTCACAATGTATTAGTTGGATTCGAAACACAATTTGCAAAGTCGGACCGAAAGTTTCTGTTTAGTAAATCCATAATAACTTTCTCATTGAGAGAGTTTGGTTCGAAATTCAACAACCAAAGACAAATCGAAACTTTCCATCCAATAAATCTATACAACAGAATGTCTTCTGGATGAGTTCGAATGGAAGAGAGAAATACGATCTCCCTACTACCTCACCTTAGAGCGTTCTTTCCAATTAGAGCTAGCATATTATAATTGTAGTGTAGTAGAAAGCCCATTGGTATTCTGGACAAAATTGAATCTACTACACATCCGTGATTCCAATTGCGAATAATCTATGTCAAAATACTCAACAATCTGCTTACATACAAAATAGATAAAATAATGCTTGATCTCTTGGAGCATAGTATAAAAACTCTTAACAAAAGAACTCTCAGTTTTATAATTTTCCAAAAAAGATAACAGATTAAGATCTTAATTTAACAACGAACAAATAATGTACCTAATGAAACAATACATTATGTATTACAATAAAAAACAAGATATAAGCATACAAAAAGATTTATGTTCATTTAATATATTTTACTTTCAAAATGTAACATTTAATAATAGTTTCAAAAAGGCTAACTTTTCACCTTGCTTAAATTTTTTTAACAAGATTGGTGAAAGTAGATACTGCATGTATTTTAATCATTTTTTTTTTTTTATCTTTTTAATTTATAACCTTAATATTTAAAATTATAATCTTTCTTCTTTTCCAAAATAAAATCAAGCAAATTTCCTTGTAAAGTTTCTAATTTCTACGAATAATTTTAATTTGCTGAGTTCTTTAAGCAAATGTTTAATAAAAATTAAATAAAAATATTTTATGTACTGCACATACTGATAAAAGCAAGCCTTACAAAAAAAAGTAAAAATAATTTTTTTTTCTTTGTAAAAAAAATGCACTTTCTATGTAAAAAATTCTTCCACCAGTATAGGTATGCAATAGTCTCTACAATATTTATCGGCCTCCACATTGTAAAAGCTGTGCACACATGCGCAGGGAGGGAGATCTACAAGCCCTAAGAATTCGCATTCGAAAAAATAAATAAATCCGTGGCTAATCTTACCTACTAGATACCGGCTTATCGCCCGACTGAGGAACCGACTAAGCTTTAAATCTTCTCACTGGGGGGATGGAATGGAAAGAGGATTTTCAGGAAAAAGAACACCCTTCCCCCTTCTTCGAGCAACCCCCCTCCCCACACAATCTGCTGACAGATAGACTGGGGGGTGCAAGGTTTTTATTCGTCTGTAGCGAATATAATATGTTTATCGGGGGCAATATTTTTAATGGTGGTGGCAACGTCTTGCGATCGATTGTTGTGGATCTGCCTGTTCTATCTCTAGAAGGGGGAGATGCACATCTTAGGGATGTTCCGCTTTTACACCCCCTCACCCCCATCTTCCTTTTAGGAGCTTTTTCAAGCTTCGCGAAGGAAGTGAGGAGAGAAAGAAGGGCGGATCTCTTCCCGAAATCCACCAATCACCGAGGAGTGACGTCACTCGCATCTCTTCCGCATCCGAGGAGGACGAAGGATGAAGATGCGGAAGAAGAGGAAGGAACAAACTGGAGGAGAGGGAAGAGAGAAAGAGGAAAAATGGCTGACCGATTATCTATCCTTTTTGGACTATCGGTGGGTGATAAGTTCGCATGAAAAGCGTCCAAGATAAGCTCTCCTTTTTTTTTTTTTTTCATTTCTTTCTTTCATTGGGATGAGTAGAGTAATTTTTTTTTCCCTTTACCTCCTGTTTATTTTTACCTCTAATTTGTTATCCTTTTTTTGTTACCTCCAGTTTTATTTTTTCTCTCTCTCCTCTTGGTCTTCCGTCAATGCTCTGGGTCGTAATGAGGTGCTAAAGGTTCGGGGAAGGCTTTACCGTGTAATCTTGTTTAAGACCAGATTGTGATTTAATGGAAGAAAACGAATTCGAGATCCTCCAAGAAAAATGGAGGAATTTGTTTCCGTTTAGGAGAAAAAGGAAAAAATTTTAGCGTTGGTGAAAATGGACATAAAAAGTGCTCTTAGGTAAATTTATGGTCTTCGGTGAAGTAGAGAAGAAATAAGACATAATCCAAACAATACTGCAGAAAATGTTTGAACAGAAAATAAATTCGAGAAAATTGTGGATTCCACATCATACTTAAAATGTTAAATTCCTTTTGAAAATCCAAAATAATATTGAATAAGCCCAAATAAATAGAACTTAAAATTGACAATACGTAACATATTATAAAAATGAATTGCCTGAGAAGAAACGAAAACATTTGAAACATTTTTAGAACTTATTGATATGTTTTTCTAATGGAAAGGGTGGGGTGGGGGTTGATTTTTTTTATTTTAAAGAAATTTTTTTTGTTCTAATGCAGCTGGCAAACTCTTAGACAGTTGTCTTCGATGCCTTAAGACAAGCTCTGCACCGATGTTACTCACTTTACACTACCCAGAAGGTGCGTGTAGCTTGAAGATAAGCTACGGACACGAATCACGGATAGGGACCAACGGTTTAAAGTGAATTCCGAACCACTACAATATATATATATTGGAGGATTGGTTGATTGTTTTACTTTAAAGAAATTAAATTTGATTTAAATTAAAGTATTGTAAGTGGCATTAAATGAGTTTTGAAATTCATCTTATCCATTATGATATAAAATATTATTTGTAAGAATTTGTCAAAGATCAATTTTTAAAAATAATATTCGCTTTTTTCTGCAATATTTAATTCTTGGAGATACAACATCAAAAAATAAGAAAACATACAACAATTTCAAAACCACTTACTTATAAACTATCAAACTGCACATTGAAATTACAAAGTTACTCCACATCAGTGTAAACGATAGAGAGTGTATTGTAAAATTGTAGATTGCAACAATAACACAATACACTATAAAATCATTAACATTTTTAGTATGCTAAATAAGTTAAATATTTAATTTTTGACGTCAAAGCACCCTTATACTTATCAATGAAATAATTATGAGGATTTAATGGATATGGAATAATTAATTATTAATTATGCAGCAATGTCCTTTATTTTGATTAAAATTGTTAATAATGTTATTGCCTAATTTGTGGGATAGTGTTAGTGTGCTCTAGCTAGTATAGAAAATGATGTGGTTTAGATTTCTTGCTGGCTTGTGATTTTGTCATGCTTTGAATAAACTAGTTGTTGATTGTGACAGTCTCCTATGGAGATTGTAAAAAACAGAAAAACGCAATTTTTACACAATAAAATATGCGAATATACAATATTTTGGGAAAAGTCCAACAAACATTTGTCTGAAATGTCTTCTAAAAGTTATCATTCCCCATAGGGGGTCCACCATTCGAAAGATATCAATATGTCGATGTCTCATCTATCTTCTTATTATTTTCAATCAATTCAAAACTGCCCATAATGGATACAAAACTCCCCATAGGGGGTTCATCATTCTAAAATTATCAATAAGTCGATGTCTGGTCTATCTTTTTATTATCTTCAGTCAATTCGAAACAGGCCAATTGTAGATACAAAAAACCTTATAGTGGGTTAATCATTCTAAAGATATCAATATGTCGATGTCTGATTTATCTTCTTCTTATTTTCAGTCAATTCAAAACTGCATGTTCTTCCCTTTGTCACAAGGATCATGTACTTACACAAACAATTGAGTCTTCTGGACCAGTTAGTTAATTCTACAAAGGAAATCTTAGCACCCATTAAATAGCATTATTTATAATTTGGAAAACCTTATTTACAATGGAAACGATGGCACATTAAACTAAATACACATAGAAACTATTGAAATTTGCAATTATAACTTTAAATTTAGTACATAAGTTCTAAATTTCAGAAAAATTTATTTGCAAGGGAATTTCGAATTTTCTTGTCTTCCTTGAAGATAAAATATAAAAAGCAAAAAATATTTAATAGTAAATAATTGGCAAACTCTGAAAGTAAAAGGCATTTTATAAATTACAAGAGGCAGAATTTTCTGGTTTACTTAATTTTCAAAAAGATAACTTAGCAATAATATTGCTTACAATGTAGAAAATGCCATTTAAGCTACATTAAAATAGAATAGAATTACCTTTCAGAAAAATTTAATTGCAACGTAATTTCGAGTTTTCTTGAAGAAAAAAGTAGTAAAATAGCATGCAACAATTATTTAATAGTAAATAATTGGTAAACTCTCAAAGTAAAAGTCATTTTATAAATTACAATTCGCAGAATTTTCTGGTTTGCTTAATTTTTAAAAAGAAAATGTAGCAGCAACATTACTTATATTTTGGAATAATATTACTTATACTTTGGAAGTAGCATTACTTATAATGCGAAAATTCTTGTTTAAGCAACATTAAAATGGAAATACTTTTCTGAAAAATTTAATTGCGGGGGAATTTCGAGTCTTCTTATATTTTCTTGAAGAAGTAATAAAATAAAATGCAAAAATTATTTAATTGTAAAAAATTGGCAAACATTCAAAGTAAAAGGCATTTTATAAATTACAAAAGATAGAATTTACTGATTTACCTAATTTTAAAAAAGAAAACTTAGCAGTAACATTACTAATCATTTGTAAGTAACATTACTAATCATTTGTAAGTAGCATTACTAATCATTTGTAAGTAGCATTACTAATCATTTGTAAATAACATTACTAATCATTTGTAAGTAGCATTACTAATAATTTGTGAATAACATTACTTGTAATTTGGAAAACCTTATTTACATTACATTAAAATGGAACTACGTTTCAGAAAAATTTAATTGAGAAGTTAATTTCGAGTCTTCTTATACTTTATTGAAGATAAAAGAAGTAACAAAATGCAAAATTTATTTAATAGTAAATAATTGGAAAACTCAAAATAAAAGACATTTTATAAATTACAAAAGGTAGAATTTTCTGGTTCACTTAATTTTAAAAAAGAAAACTTGACTTAAAGAAAACTAAAATTTGGAAGTAACATTGCTTATAATTTGAAAAATCTTATTTACGTGACTTCTAAAATGGAACTACATTTAAGAAGTTTCGAGTTCATTGAGTTTCGAGTTCTCTTGTACTTTCTTGAAGATAAAAGAAATAATAAAATTAAATGCAAAAATTATTTAATAGTAAATAATTGGAAAACTCCCAAAGTAAAAGGCATTTTATAAATTACAAGGGGTAGAATTTTCTGGTTTACCTAATTTTAAAAAAAGAAAATTTATCAGTAACATTACTCATAATTTGGAAGTAACATTGCTTATAATTTGGAAAATGTCATTTACGTTATATTAAAATAAAGCTACATTTTAGAAAAATTTAATTGCAGGCAATTTTTGTGCCTCCTTAATTTTTCTTGAAAATAAAAAAAAAAATATATATTTTATAATAAGTAATTTATAATGTTTCGAAGTAAAAACTATGTTAGAAGTAATAAAAGTTTTCCATTGAAGTCCAAGTTCTATCTCAAAGTAGCACACGTACTAATGAACAATAAACCTCAGTATTGTCCAACCCCAACTATCCTTGCATGTAGATTAGCAGTAACATTACTTATAATTTGAAAAATCTTATTTACGTTACATTAAGATGAAACTACATTTCAGAAAAATCTAATCGTAAGCAACTTTTTGAAGTTTCTTACTTTTTTCTTGAAGACAAAAAAAATTATTTTATAATAAATAATTCATAATCTTTCGTAATAAAAGCTAACATTAAAAGTTATAAAAGTTCTCCTTTTAAGTCAAAGTTCTATCTGAAAGTAGCACACGTACTAATGAACAATAGTAGTCCACCCCCAAGTATCCTTGAATGTAGATTAACAACGATAATTCACGCCATCTCCCGCACGTGTCGAAGTGCCCTGCAGTTCTGAGATTAGCACCGTCTCTTCAAAAGGTACAAAAAAGAGAGAGAAATCGTCTGCGTGGAGGGGGTGGGGGGATTGCCCACTTGAATTCACACCCTTTCAGGCGGCAGGTATGAAGTGGGTAAAAAGGCGGCGACCCCTTTCCCAAACCCTGTTCATGGACATATGGGGTAGAAATGTCAACAAGGGCCCGCGGCCCCCCGAATTAAAGGGTACGCGATAGCATTCATGGAACTTGTTATTTCAGCACTTCGCATTTTAAGTGAATCCTTTTTATTCCATTTATGGGATTTTATTATTGTTATTAACCTCAGTGGGAATTTTCATGATGTGGGCGGATTTGGGACAAATTCGTGAGAAAGTTGTTTTAAATAATACGTATGGACTTTTTTAAATCAGTTTTTGATGTATGGTTTGCGTACTCTCAAGTCAGAAATTGGTGTCAATGGGAATAGAAAGAAAATATGCTGTTATTGCGAGTTATATTTTAGGTGGTGTCAAATTTAAATAATAATAGACATCAATGAATATTATAAAAAGGTGAAAATTATTATGTTTCAAAAAAGTAGGTGTTGTCATTCAAGAAATACTTTCGAATAATTCAAAATGGAATAATGAAAAAAAATATTTTAAGAAATAAGATGCTCTATTTTTTTGTTATTTATTTAATAATATAAAAAATATTCGTTTCAAATACAAATCATCAGATAAAAGCCTTTGCTATTTTTGAGGTAAATGGGGTTTTTTTGAATAAATTCTATAAAAATTATTATTACAGGAGTATTTTAAGAAATAATCATACTGTGTTCTTTTGAAATGGATAAAATAAATTCTTAAATATCCTTAAAAATATTTATGAAATAAAATACTTTTTTTTACCTTATACGTTGGATATTAGGTTGCTTTATACCTTATTATAATTTTGTTATGTAAAATGTCACAAGGATAAATTATTACATTTTCAATAAAGAATTAATGAAAATTGTGAACAACCGGCAAAATTGTATGAATAAAAGCTGGTTAATAAAAATCTTTGTTGGTTTGAAAATTAATAGTGATTATTAATAATGAAATTTAATAGTGATTTTACTGTATACGTCGAATATTAGGTTAATTAGTAGTTTATTGCAATTTTGTTATATAAAATGTCACAATAATAAAATATTGTGTTTGCAATAGTGTATTAATGAAAATCGTGACTTACTGGCAAAATTGTATGAATAAAATTTAACAAAAATCTTTATTGTTTTCTTTCTTAATTCCCAAAATGTTTTATTATCATTTACAGATATTTTTCAACACTAATATTTGAACATTATAGATAATAATAATAATAAATAACTATTATTAATCTTATTAAATATGAGTTCTTATAATAATTAAAATACACAAGAATAATTTTTTATTTATATTTCAATAATTTTCAGTAGCAATTATTGAAAAATTTATTTAAATCACTATTTACATTCAATTAACAATTATTGATATAAATGAATTATTTAATTTATTAACATCTAATTAATATGGATTATCTTACAATTTTAAGACATAAAAAATATTCACCGTTTTAATATACAAAAAAAGGATGTTATTACAAAAAAATGTAAATTTACAAAAAAAGCATATTATATCATAACTGTTTTTTTATTGAAATCTAACCTTATGTATAGCTAAGATACAATTAGATCGTGATTAATCTTGTCGGCAGATAGATTTTAGCCAATTTTGATCACTTTCTTTAAAAAGTATTATGGCTTTCATAAAATACTAAAAGTATACAAAAGATAAGAATTTCAGTTAGAGCAAATGAAACTTCTCGTAGCAAGTTTATCCCTTCATAAGTCAAACAAAGAAACTACTGAGGAAATAATTTAAATTTTAGTAGTATAATTTTTGTAATGCCAATCACTAGAGAAATTATTATCCTCTCATGTAAAAGGTTTACTGATTATTTTATAACTTAAATATTGTCACTTGAAAGTGATTCTTCCTATAGATATAAAATTGCTTATTTCAGAATATTAAATATTGTAAACTATATTTAATATTGTAATTGTATTAATTATTATAACTATATTGTATTAATTATTGTAAACTATATTTATAAATGAATTTAACAAATAAAAATAACATTCTCACCATTCTAAATTCTGATCATGCTTAGGAAATAAAATAATTATTAACACGTGTGTAAATATCACAAAAAAATGGGAGTCTATGTATTAAACTCAAAGCCACAGGTTTTTCAGTAAAGTATTCAGTGAACCTAATAGACAATAAAAGTATATAACACTGCTCCCAATAAAATGAGATTTGTCATATACGTATATAGATTTAAATTGATGCTTATAAATTCCAATCAAATTTGCAAACACAATAACTATGAAATTTATCGATAGAAATATATACATAAAGTTAAATTTATCGGATTGTTACTTTTCTACGATGTATAAACGTTAATATATAACTATCTAATTTGTAAATTCAATTGAGATTTATGAATGAACTTTTTGAGAAGGAAAAAAATGGACAAACTTTGATAAAGCAACTATTAACCACGTGTAAATATCAGAAGAAAAAAATGGGAATCTATGTATTGAAGTCAAAGCCACAGGTTTTTCAGTAAAGTAATTATTGTACCTAAAATAAAATAAAAGTATTCCACTGCTCCCGATAAAATGAGATCTATCATATATGTATATACATTTATACTGATGCTTATAAATTCCAATCAAATTTGCAACTCAATAACACTTGATGAAAATAATTGGTAGAAATACATACATAAAGTTGAATTTATCGGGTTGTCCCTTTTCTACAATGTATAACAATAATATATAACTATCTTATTTGCAAATTCAATTGAAATGTAGTTGTGGCATGGATGCTTGTTAGTGGTTCGGAATCCACGTTAAACTGTAGGCCCCGGTCTAATTAGCCCACAGCGTGCACAAAATTATCGTAGAGCGACAAACCAAACCAAGCCATGTCAATTGAGATTTATGAATGAACTGTTTTTGGGGGAAAAAATGGACGAACTTTGATATCTTCTATTCCAACACTCCAATTTTAATTCTCAAATTGTTTTAATACTTTTATTTCCTTCTCATTTCGATAGTTTATCTGTTGAGAATATTGAGAAAATTACCAATAAAACATGGTTTATCAAAACAATACCTGATATAAATAATAAATTAAATACCCACACCTCACACCATCTTGCTCCAGAACCTACTATTATTATGTACGGCACGATAAATTCCTCAAAAAAAAAAAATATTAATGAATAACAAGATCAAACAACATATTATCTACACGATTTTTTCGTGAATATCTTCTTGTTCTCTTTACCTTAAAAATTTATAAGACGCATAAGCCGTCACATAAAGACAAATCGGTTACATAGGATGTAAACCGTGTCTTCAAAAACATCTTTTAAGCGATATTTTGCGTGTCCATCCCTTCTGTCCTCTGCAACACGCAAAGCCAAACGACACTTTTTTTTTACTGCACTGTTTCAAGTATCGGATATCGACGTGTACAAACAACACCCCTCTCCCCCGTGGCCCACCACACCTCGATCCCCCCTTCACGAATATTTCATAAGTAGGGTCCCTCTTCGAGGCTGGATGCTAGTGTGTCCCCGAAGATGCTTATCTCAGAATGATCCCGCGATCCGTGAAATTCGGACTCCACCCGACAGGGCAATCCGTCATGGGGAATTTTGCGAGTGCAGAGTGGCAACGCGGGAAAGAAAAGTTCTAGTGCGACCGAGGCTTTCTAGCTGAGGGTGGGGCATGCCATGGAACGGCGAGCGCGATTCATTAATTTCATAAATAATCGAAAGGGTGGTCCGAAATTCGTTTGGCGGGAATGGAGAGATTGTCACGAAGAGGGTTCTGCGTTTTAACCCTTGACTGGTAGGGGTCAAAAAGTCACGTAACTGGCCCTAAAACTGTGCCTTTTGTGCGATATTAAAATGATGGGGAAGATTAGGTTGTCATAAATCTGTCATATTGAAACTGGTTGATATTTTCTTTTTATTACTTGCTTAATTAATGTTTGTCATTAGAAATAATTAACAGATTTTGAATATGAAGACTAATGGCCAAATGGGAAGGAAATAAGTTAATAAATTTATGAATATTCATGTTTTTGAGGCTTTGGTTTGTCGCTCTACGGTCGTTTGTTTGCACACTCTAGGTTAACATCTAACAGATATCAATACAGCGACAGGACTCGAACCTTAAGCCTGTGGTAACAAAGGCCAGACCGCTAACCAATTGGTCATCAAGCAGCTGTTTTTGCAGGCAGTTAAAATTTTAAAACACGAAACCAACATAACAAATTCCTTTTAAAAGTTATCATTTTCACTACAGGTAATAAATTATAGGAGAATTACTTGGAATTTAACAATTTAATAAAATTGCACTAAATAAAAATGTCCTTGAAACTGATTTCTGTAATACATTAAAATGAGATGTTTATCTTATTTCGCTCTTCAATATTATATATATCATAATATTAATATTATATCATGCAATATTATCATCATAATATTATTTAAAAACCTAGAAATATTATTTTACTAGAATAAATATTTTTGTTTACTTTTAACAAGAAAAGAAAAATGTTCAATGAACAATTTGATGTAAAAAAAGGAAATTGAAATAGTTAAAAAAATTGCAAGATCATCAATGATAAGATTTTCAGAAATTCTTAGTAAGAAATAATGGGAAAAAAGAATTTATCACATAGCTCCATAGACACAAAAAGAACATTAAAAAATTAAAGTTTTGGAAGATTTATCAGTGAAAGAAAATGGCTTATGTTTTAAAAGGATTTTAAGCATTTTTATTAGTTTGGAAATTTTAGGAAAAGTTTTAGAGGAAATTTGAACGTCATTACAGGGGAAGTAACGTTATGGTGGGCTAAAGCCGTCTGCTTACTGTGAGATTTCTAGACAGTAGATTTTATCTTTTTAAGGGGTAGGGTTTTCAGCCCTACGTCCTTGTTAGACCGGAACCTGCGGTTTAATGTGGATAACGAGCCACTACAAACACCCATTCACCGCCAGGACTAGAACCCGAAACGTGGTACCGAACGCCAAAGATCCTCACTCGGTCACCAAGGCCATACATTATTCAGATTGGAATTATTCAAATGATCGAATGAAAATTGTATTTGATTCTAATAAGTTGACTCTAGTTTTCAGTAAATAGTTCAAAGTTTCGAGTAGAACTTTCTAGAGAAGAATATTGATTGGTGGCACACTGATAATAAAGACAATGAACCTTAGTATTAACATAAATAGAAATAAATATGTTCATTAAAAATGATGAAATTGTTATTCTGTGTGCAGAATATTCATTAGATGTATTTTAAAGTAATCATCAGAATCTAGTTTTAAACTATTTATATTCAGTTGCATAGTCATTCAGTGATACAAATTGAACGTTTTAAATAAAGAATGCTTATAATCACATTTTAAATTATATGTATTGCTATCGTTGTAATGTTAAATCTCCATATAAAATCTGTAATTTTAGCATGATCAGTTGAATAAATATTTAAGATTTGACATGTAGTGTTATGAAGTTATCAGATAAAAAAGAAACATTTAACTAGATCTGCATTGAATATGTGTTTTTTTTTTATCCCACTTGATCGACAGCAACATCTAGACTAAGTCCATGAACCCGTGTAAACGAGTCATGATAAAGGGTAAAAAAATGCAGTTTTTGTTTCATCCTTGACTTGCGACATAAAGACATGGGGCACTCAAAGGGAGTAACCCCCGGGCACTGAATACCCATTTAATCGCCTGCATGGGCTACAGTGTCGCTATACTATCCCGGACCCACACGGAATTGAATATATTGTAAAGACATGAGAGAAATTCGATAGAAAATGTTCTTATATAAAGCATATAAATTTGTCCCTTTTTGATAGTACGAACTCAATCATGTGGAAATAATTGTAACAGATTAGAAAAATAATGATATACGTATTTATTCTATCATATTATATACCGCAAACAGCTAACATTTAACCCCTGTAAGTTGGTTTAGTTGCCAAGTTTCAATACACGCAGGAAAACAGTTCTTAGATATGAGGTCAGTTGAATACAAGTTCTGGTTTCGTCGTAACATTGATAACATAGCAATAATAAAAAAAAAAACTTTATTTTTATTATTTTTTTTACTACTTTGTCCTTCAGATAGATGAATAATTTTTTTTTTTTTAAATTTGATAGGGTTTTAAAATTTTTTAAAAATTTATTATAAAGAATTATGGTAAATTTTGGTTTACATTTTTCTAGGCATGAAACTTAACATTTATTCTTCTTTTTTCAGATTAAATATAAAGCCTTACATAATAATCGTGCATTAAATGAATTAGCGTTAAAACTATTTCTCCATAATGCATTTACATACTAAAAATACTTACATAAAACAAAAAAATAACAATCTTGTCGTTAATTACATCGTTAAAAGTAACAATACTAAAGATATTAAATATAGTTAATGATAGTGATTTGTTTTAAATAATTATAATATAAAAAGATTGCATTATCGTTTATTCATTAAAATTCTTTAGGTTATTTTAATTAAATAAAACTCTCCTGTGTGTTTCTTATTGTAGAAATGTATAATTATTATGCAAAATAAAAGTTAATTAATTTTTCATCAAAAATCTAAAGTTAAATGCTAATTATACAATTGCGTTTTAAAAACAACAACATCAAGCTTGATTTTAAAGGTAATAGTTATTGTATGCTGTGGCTTTCATTAAATTACTTCTACGGCCTACTTAAAATTCTCTTTGAGATAATTAGCTAGTTAGTTTTCTTTTTAAAAAAAAATGCATGACATATGTCACAGGAGAATTTGAAGTGTGACAAAAATTAATGATCTTTCTTTTTAATGCCACAAATACACGCCAAAACGAAAAAAAAAAAAAAACACACAATTAAAAACACGCATTTTTAAGTTGAAAAGCTTTCATGGGAGAGTGGCTAATCTCACACACTCCATGCATTCAGCCACAAAAGATCCCTTTGTTTTGGTCCATTATTGTACCCTCGCCATTTCTTTTATTTCTTGCAAAAATTTTTCTCATTTACTTTCCGAGTCGGCTCGAGCGCACATTTGCGGCACGAAATAAGCTTATCTAATTTCTGAAACGCGAATAAATGACGTCTAAATTACGAGCAAAGAGCTCGACTTTAATCCATCAAAATGGCCGCTCTCCTTCCAAGATGGCCGCCTTCCATTCATTATTATGCGGCGACGTCATTTGTCTCTGACCAACGACGTGACAGATGACGTCAGTGGGCGGGGTCACTGGAAGCCGCATCCGTCAACGTGACGTCGCTATCTGTTCCCGTGATGCCCAGAACATCGATCTTCCCGGGCACTCGGCACGAATCCTGTATTGATGTGCTAACAGAGATATGTGTGGGAACATCTCCAGAACTAATTCAATTTGCGCAAGAGGAAGCCATCAATTAGGAACATTTTTGCGGGATTAGTTGGTGAAGGGACACACATATGCATACGCATTTGATAAAGTTGATGAAAATGAGAAGTTTGATGTAATTAATTAATTAACAGAAGTAATAACACATGAATTAACTTAATGAATCACCTAGGTATCAACAATATCCACAAAAGGACATATGCAATTGCAATATACACATACAATTTCAAAATAATAAACAGAAGTAATAACACATGAATTAACTTAATGAATCACTATCAAAACCATGCAATATCCACTAAAGGACATATGCAATTGCAATATGTAAGACATATGCACATACAATATTAAAATTATTGCTAAAACTAAATGAATAATCATGCCAAGGGCATCCATCAAAATTAAGTTACAGATTTATTAATATAGTGTTTTTGCACTATATTATTACATACTAACTAATCTGTGCCAGCCATCAGGCATATAGTATGGGTAGAAAAGGGAATTATCCCTTATTATCCCTAGCGAATTATTTGAAGATATTTCAAGGTTTAAAATCTATTGATTAACGCAATCTACAGGTTCAGTTTCGACAATTTTACGAAAACTGGTTCAGGTCAATAATACAAAAGAATAAATCAGTTATTTTATTTATTCTTTATTTATTGCTCATGGCATAAATTGTTTTCCTAATCACCAGCTTATATATATAGATAGATATAGTTTTTGATACAAGAGACATGCACATCTAATATGTCTGATGGTTAGAAAAGGGAAATGTCCCATTCGTTTCATTTGAAGACATTTCAAGGTTTAAAATCTATTGATTAACGCAATCTACAGGTTTAGTTTCTTCAATTTTATGAAAATTGCTTCAGATCAATAATATAAAAGAATGCAAGATTAAATAACTGATTTATTCTTTATTTATTGCTTATGGCATAAATTGTTTTCCTAATCACCAACATATATATATATATAGAAAGAGATACACATGTTTTTTTGATACAAGAGACATGCACATCTAATATGTCTGATGATTAAAAAAGGGAAATGACCCATTTGTTTCATTTGAAGAAATTCCATGGTTTAAAATTCGTTAATTAACGCAATTTACTGGTTCAGTTTCTACAATTTTACGAAAATTTATTCAGGTTTATAATATAAATGAAATAAATGACATAAATTGTTTTACTAATCACCACCATATATGTACATATATATAGTTTTTGCTACAAGAGAGGCAAATTAGATGTAATAAGCACAAGAACTTGGTTCTATTTGAATTATTTTCATGTACAATCAACAGATTTCTCAACATAGAATGCATACATTTCCTTATTTTTTTTTACAGCAGATTGAAATCATGGTATAACTTTATGAACATGCATAATACTTGTTATTAATCAAAATATTTAGAAATTAATTAAAATTTTCTAACTTTTATATTTTTATTAGCCACCCACATATGAGTAGTGGTAAAAAATGAATAATATAAATTAACACAATTTCTATAAAAATATAAACTAAATTCAGCATTAAATAACGCTAAAAATTATTAACTAATGT
Source organism: Caerostris darwini (assembly GCA_021605075.1). Classification (NCBI taxonomy): domain Eukaryota; kingdom Metazoa; phylum Arthropoda; class Arachnida; order Araneae; family Araneidae; genus Caerostris; species Caerostris darwini. The sequence continues at coordinate 213,880 of BPLQ01012963.1, read as the reverse complement.
TAAATTATATATTCTTGCCCAGTTTTGGTGCTTAAATATTTTTATCACCAAAAGTTATTTTGATGGCTCAAAAACATCAGTGCAGATAAAATAAAAATTCAAATAAATTATAGTTTCCATCGAACTACCAAAAGGATAGTTTCTGTTAATAACCAAGAAATACATGGCATTCATTATTTGGTATAGAATCTCAAACGTTACCAATTGCATCTTTAAATTCTCACAATATGTAGTTTTACAGTGAAGAAAAGATTGTTGAATTTTATTGTTTCGTTATGTATTATTCATTTCAAGTCGCCAGCAATTCAGAGACAAAAGTAATAAATATGCAACAACAATAATAATAATAATGTAACAACCGTTGACTACCCATTATAAAATATGAGTAAAAGATTTCACATAATTAAAGTATACGAATTTCCAAATTTTCATCAAATGCAATGAGTTCGTCTTTTTTATGGCACCTTAGATAATTGTTGAACTACCTTATTTTAAAAGTGACTTTAACATCATGATTTTTACAAAGCAATTTTATTATGTAAAATAAATAGTGCAGATGTAATGAATTTTCGATTTCTTTACTGAAAGGTTTTATAGCAAATAGTAATCTAACAAGTTATACTTTTTTTCAGTTAAAATGATATTAATTGGAACAAAAATAAACAGTGTTCTTGGAGGTGAAATAGTGTTACTATGTGTCCCTGTAGGAGAAGTGATGTTCCCATGTGTCCCTGTATGTGAAGTAGTGTCTATGTCTTTGTAGGTGAAGTGTTCCGATGCGTCCCTGGTAGGCTTAAAGGAATATTTATACCTTAGAGGATCTTTTAAGTAGATTGAGCGGAATACTATGGGAAAAATTTAACCCACAATGACTGAATAATAATGAATAACGAACAGAGAAAATTTTGAAGTTATATGAAATTTTTAACATAAATATTAATCAAGAATATGAAAGAGATCTCTACCAATAATTTGCAAGTGGTCATTTAATGGAACTCGATTAAAAATCAATAAATAATTCATTGATGCAAAAGCATTTTGAAATATACAATATCATGACTTATTTATAATGTCCAGGTGACAAATTTATATTGTAGTTTAAAATTATTTAATTAGAATATTTTTAATTAGATAACTGAAAAAGGAATATAATTTATAAGAAAATAAAATTGTATCTCTGAAATTAAAGCTTGCTGTTTTGGTACTTTTGGTAAAACAGTTTGTAGCAAACATTACAACCTATACATTACATATTTGAAGTTTAGATTTAAAAAAATTCAAATGTGAATAATAATTAAATAATAACAAATATTTGTATCTTAAAATCCTTTACTAAATCAAAATTTGAAATTTCCCTTTTTCAACTAACTGTAAGTAAAATATACATTCGAAAACTGCTGCCTACTGAAAAATTTTGCTTCATATTAAAAATAATTTAATTATAACCGTTTAACTTGTTATAAAAAGAGCAAAGTAATGTGGGTAAGATGTTATTTTTCTACCAGCACTTAAAACATGTAAACATTGGTTATATTTGAACATTGAATAAGAAATCAGCAAATATTTCAGAAAAATTCTTCAGTAGAAACAATTAAATCATTAATAAGAAAAGAATCAACAGCGACGATTGCAATTATAAGCGCATATGTCAGTTATCAAATCCAGTCCTTATTGACAACACAACAATTTTATCAATAACAATCCATTTTCATTGAAAAGTTTTGCTTTCATATTAAAAATGATGAAATTATAATTGTTTAATTTGATATAAAAAGGATAATGTCATGTGGTTAGGATGTTATTTTTCTACTAATATTTAAAATATATAAACATTAGTTATGTTTAACCATTAAATAATAAATCAACAAATATTTCAGAAAAATTCTTCAGTAGAAACAATTAAAACATAATTAAGAAAATAATAAACCCTGAAAATTATCAGTAACAATGCATTTGCACTGAAAAATTTTGCTTTAATATTAAAAACAATGAAAATAGAATCGTTTAATTGTTTAAATAAAGCTATATGGTCAGGATGCTATTTTTCTAACAGTATTTAAATCACATTTGGTTATATTTGACCATTGAATAATAAATCAATAAATATTTCAGAAAAATTCTTCAGTAGAAACAATTAAATCATTAATAAGAAAATAATCAACAGCGAAGATTGCAATTATGCATCACCTTATAAGCGCATATGTCAGTTATCAAATCCAGTCCTTATTGACAACATAAAGATTTTATCAGTAACAATGCATTTGCAGTGGTATTGTAATTTCAGAACGTAACAGACGCGTGACAAACACACACAATGCCAACTTAATTTTGGATCACACGAAATGTCCACGCCGAAAGGAAACTCGGTGTATAATTTGTCATTTGATTTCTTTGGTCTTCTTTTATTTTGTCAAGAATGTTATCACGTCATCTGCATCATTTGAAATCCACGTCTACTTGTTCGAAAGAAGCAAAATAACAACCACCCAATTTCTATTGTTTTTTTTTTCTTTAATTTGTCGTAAGTTATGTGTTTTCGGTTCACTTTTCATAGAAATAATTGTCTCATAACTTCGAAAGTTTTTTAAACATTGATTTGTCTTTGATTTCAGTTGGTATCAAGACAGGAGAAAGGCGGTAATCCAGACATGGGTCTTATAATAGATGAATGTATTTTCAACATATATTTAAGAGTATTATTAATTTTATTAGTACAAATACTTCTATTGAATTCGTAATTAATATTCCCCTTTTAGAAGACAAACTCATTATTCACCACAGTTATGTATTAGAAGATAAATATGCCAAAAATTGGTGTGAAATTGTGTGCCAGATTGGCCACAATTGTGCCAAAAAATATTGTGCTGCATGGGTTCTCCTAAGCAATGTCAATGCAATTACAAACTTCATTAGTTAAAAATTTTTGAAAAGTTATTTGTCTTCAACAATGTTGCAAAGATTAGTTAGCAAATTTGCCAGCGATAATTACAGAGAATGACAAATGCAATACTTTAAATTGTTGACATCGTTCTGGAAAAGATGCAAAATTAAGTTTATATTAGTAGTTGTCTCATAGTTATCCTTAAAACCTTAAAAATGCACATAGAATTTATTTTTCCGGGAGAGGGCGCCAATTACTATTTCACACAAAAGCAGTAGTTACTGTTTTATATAAGGGGACTGAAGGCAGTCTCTCTAATTCTGGAGGGATTACTTGTATACGTTTAAGAATATTACTTATATTTTATAGTGAATATGCAATAACAATATAATACAATATGAGGAAAATAATGAAAAAACAAGTATATGTGTAAAAATGAACCCATTTAGATTCAATTTACTTTTTTTAATATAGATTCATATTTTAGAAAAATGTTTATACGTCTTCATAACTACAGAATTCACGATGGCATTGCTTAGGAGAACCCAAGTGGCACAATAATTTTTTTGGCGCAATTGTAGCCTACCTGGCACACAATTTCATGCCAACTTTTGGCACATTTATGTTCTAATACATATCACTAATTAATAATGAATTTGTCTTCTGAACCGGGAATATTAATTAGGAATTCAATAGAAAACACTGAACCAAAAATTATCGTATTAACACCAGGTATAGGCATCACAAATCTGTAGATTACATTGGAGTTCCACTTGATTCAAGAGAAGGGTAAGTAGGCCATCTTAAACGCCACCGTTTTAAGTATTCTTCCCAAATTGTACTGGTGCATTCTGGGTAATTTTAAATTTGTTACATATCTGTCTATCGCCGAAGGTTTTGATAATTCAAAACAAACAACTGAATATAATTCTTCCACTCTGATAAGAGAACTTTTAGAAAAATTAATGCGCATAGAATCATTATAAAGAAGAATGCACTTCAAGAAATATTGGAATTTATTAATTCACCATTTATACTCTAAGAAAATAATTAATTAATTACAATGTAATTTCTTCTCTTAATTCCATTTTTAAAACAATAAATTCAGAAAATAGTGTGAAGGAATGTAAAAATTTGTCTTACGTTCATAGAAAAAAATAGAAAATATAGTTCATAGAAAAACATTATGTTGAAAGTTTATTTCTTGAATCCTGAAGCTGTTGTAAAATAGTAACTGTCATTTTCAGGTTTGAAAAAAATTCCAATCTCCTGGAAGATTTTTGGCCTATTTATTACCTTACATTCTTAATCTGAAGATTACATTCTTAATCTTAAGAAAATTCTTAATCTGTAATATTGCAATATTGGATGAATCTGCTTCAATTGGACTGCTTGTTAAAACTGAATGTCTTTTATATTCAGTTATTATTATTATTATTATTATTAAAGCTGCCCCTCTACCCTTATTTCATGAAGGATACGGCAACACCAATAAAATTATTATTATAAAATTATTATTTTTCTAGACTAAGCAAGTTTAACACTCAAAAAGGAAACTCGGAATAGTTAAATTTCGAAAACTCAAACTATAAACAAATAAAATTACAAAATTATGTAAAAAAAAAAAAAAGTAGAAGAGATGAAACAAGATGTCTTTATCAATTTCCTATGTATCTACAAAAGTTAAGGAATTTCTATATGGTATTCCTTGTTTCTTCATAGTACGTTTCGTGGAATATTCGATTTCAGGTCGTGCATTATCAAGCATTTGAAGAGTCACGAGCAATTAACAGCTGCGGTATACTGTTTCAATTTCTGTGAATTAGTTCAAGATATCTAATAAACAATAGTGGATTAGAGCAAGACATCTAATAAACAAACCTAATTAGTGCAAGGCATCTAATAGACATTAGCGAATTAATGCAAGGATCTAATAGACAATAGTGAATTAGTGCAAGACATCTAATAAAGAAACCGAAATAGTGCAAGGCGTCTAATAGACAATAGCGAATTAGTGTAAGGCATCTAATTTCACATAACTCCATATGAAAAAATTCAACTTTTCTGGATAGTTTAAAGTATCTACTTCTTGATGTGCTTTTCAAAACACTAAATGAAATTGAACATTGCCCGCATCTACTACAAACAACCGAGGATCTCGCAAGATTTACGAATATTAATTTATTGTCGTATTGTAAATTTTATTTCTATCTCCTCTAGGGTTTTTTTCTCCACATAATTTTAATTAAGTGTGTCTGGTAATTCTTGGACATTTCATTTGCATCATATGTATTTTTCTTGTACTTTTTCCGTGAAATTACATATTTTATAATTATTTATCAAATTTCAAATTATCATTATTTTCTCTGAAAACAACAAAAAAAAAAAAAAAATGGTTTTTAAATAATAAATTAGTGTTTATATACCTAAAAGTTCTGTAACATATTTAAAAGCTAAATTTTGAATGAGAATTATCGGATAAAGTGTTTTATCAGCTTCTTTGATCAAAATTGCAAAAATATTAAAAATAACCTATTCCATCCATTTTTAGATATTTTGTATTTATATATATAAATAATATTAATCATTTTTCATAATTTTCCACATGAAAGGATTTTGTTCAAATTAAACTGAGAATAAGTCTTATCATTTCACTGAGATCAATTTCTCATGTTTTATTATCATCACTCTTATCATTAACATCGAAGGTCAGTCAAATAAAAACTCTCAAAATTTTTCTAAAAATAATTTAATGAGCAAATGGAAAACACGTGCGTATTATTTTTTTACACAATATCGATCATGCTGAAAACAATTTTCCATAATAGCGTTTACAAAGTTCACCGCTACAAAATAAAGTGTTTACAAAGTGCACCATTATAAAGTAACAGTATTTACAAAGTATCTCAATCTTTCCGAGAAGAAAGCATGCACCACTCGTCATTCATTTAATTTCGATTTATTAATTTAACCGAAATTCACATGTGTGAGTATTTTATTTGCACTCCCTCAACGATACTCCTTTTTTTTTTTTTTTTTTTTTTTTTTTTTTACACTTCAACATCAGCAGTATTATAGTGTGTCACAATTCAATATTTTTTTCAAGTTGAGGAGCATTTTTCGCTGATATCCTATTATTTTCGAATTTTTAACTTCTTTCGTGCATTTACTACGGTATGAAATATATTCATCGATTAAAATTTTCGTCAATATCTTATTTTAATATTGATTTTTATTCGACTATTAATTTCAATAGATTTTATCCATTTACTTATCGAAATTTTATTTAACAAAACAATATTTTTATGTATTTTTTTGCCCTTTTATGTGTTAAACATGTCCTTTTATGTGTTACTATAATACTACAACCACCTACTGGACATTATTTGTATTACTAATTAACTAACTCTCTGACACTACAGCCCCATGATGGGCCAAAGCCGTACTTTTACTGGCAGATTTCGAGATAGGAGATTTATTTTTTTACAAGGTAGGGTTGTCAGCCCTACGACCAATGTTCTACAGTGATAGTACACCGGGGTCTACGGTTTAAAGTGGATTCCGAACCATTGCAAACATTCTTGGCACCTCTTTAGATTACTAGCAACAATATTGCCAATTTATAATCACGTAAAATTTCGAAATTTTCTGAGATGTTTTCATTTGACTGATCATACACAGTCATATTAGACCGATACCTACGGTTTAATGTGGCTTCCGTATCACTGCAAACATCCATGGTACCTTTTTATATTACTAGCAACAATATTGTCAATTTAGTCACGTAAAATTTCGAAATTTTCTGAAATGTTGTCATTTGACTCATCATAATATAAACTCTCCTTCCTTTTAATAAAAAAAAACATGTAAACGAACAAATAACATCCATTTAACTACTTAATGACCAATTATCTAATCAAAATACAGACATATTTTGCTGTAGATACATTATCTATTCTAATATGCATCGTTTAATAATCACTGTATGAATAATTTTCATTTATATTTACTAATAAACATCTGATTAAAAACACACAATAAAAATATTTGCATACAGATGAAATGTCATGTGATATGTTTTTCTGTTGTTTTTAAGCATGAAATGTTTAGTAAATTTAAAGAGACAAAATAATAATAATGAAGCAAGAAATTTATGACAGATGTCATTGGAGGAATCATTTTTAAAAAATGTCACGTATAACAAATTAGAAAACGCATCATCATGTTTTTATTTTAATTCGTGATTATTGTTATGTTATGCATGGATGGTAAATACATTTGAAATAGACTCGATGGTTCTCAATAGCAAGACAAAAGCCCTCACCTTCAAAGATTCGTAATGGCCATAATCGATTAGTAAATGACTACTTATAGTAATATGAGTAATAGCAAATTTATGGTAATATGTCTTAGTAACCGATTCGTACGTTGCATGGAATTGTAAAATATATTCTTTTAATATTTATAGCTTTTATAAAGGATTATTTAACTCTTATTATTAGATATAATCATAAAAAATATGAAGATAAAAGATGGCATTATAAAATATATATAAAAAAAATACTTCGAGTATTTACAAATGGTATATTTTATTTTTAAAAATCCTCCAATGGCTTTTGCCAAAAAGTTTCGTGATTTAAATGTTTGGTTCAAATTTGATGATTTGATTAAAAATTGAATGCTTCTATGTTTTGATTTAAAAGAATAATTTGTAATAATTTTGTGGTTCCTGAAATTTTCTTTGGACCAGAAATTTCTATTACATCAAATGTTTCATAGATATATGTTTGAAAATATTTTTCTGATCAAAAGATTGTAAGGAAATAAGTTTAAATGAATTCTTATTCGTATTATAAAAAATAAAGTTTTAATAAAATCTAATTCTAAAACTCTACATAATGCTTAGTTCTGTGAATTACATCAATTGTTCCACAGATACATATTTGAAAATACTTTGTTGATGAAAACACAGTAAGAAAATAAATTTGAATGAATTCGAACTTTTTAATAAAATCTACTTCTAAATTTAATTCGGTTTATTATATATATTAATAATTTTCTGATCAAAATACAGTAAAAAAACAAATTTAAATGAATTCTTATTCCTAAAAAAAAATTCGTAAAAATTCTTAAAAAAATTCTTCTTAATAAAAAAATTAATAAAAAAAATTTAAATTATATTCTTAATTAAAAAATTCTTATTCGTAAATTCTTTAAAAAAAAATTTCTGATCAAAATTTAAGAAAATAAATTTAAATGAATTCTTATTCGTATTACGAACAAGAAAGTTTTAATAAAATCTACTTCTAAAACTCTACATGATGCTTAATTCTGCGAATTATATCAATTGTTCCATAGATATATATTTAAAAATACTCTTCTGAATTAACATCAATTGTTCCGTATATATAAGCATTTGAAAAAAATACTTTAAAACTCTTCATAATGTTCGAAACATCAATTGTTCCATATATATAAGCATTTGAAAATACTTTTCTGTTCGAAACACAGTAAGAAATTAAATTTAAACGAACTCTTATTCTTATTACAAACAAGAAAGTTTTAATAAAATATACTTCTAAAATTCTACATAATGCTTAGTTCTACGAATTTCCTCTTTTTTTTTAAAGCATATAATTAAGCTTTTAGATCCAAATATAACCTACTCTCCGATCTCAAAAGACAGAACAAATTGATGCGCGCGCCATCTGACGGCAACTGCTGCTCGGGGTGTATGCTATCGCGACCTTATCTCCTGACAGACGATTTGACTCGACACGATATCCCCCCCCTCACCCACGCTTCGCTGCAAAGTAAAAAAAAAAAAATTCGACTGACAACTGTCACCAGATGCAATAACCGTCAAAAATGCTTGGTTTTCTTTCTGCACACAAATTATGCAACGCTTGAAATAGATGCCTGGAAAAGTTGCTGAGCACCGGAAATGTGACTTCCAACTCATTAAAAAAAAAAAAAAAAAAAAAAAAAAAAAAAAAAAACTTCATGTTTTTCTCAATTCAGCGAGAAATTTTGAAAAAAAAGAAAATGGCGAAATGTTCTTTGGGTTCATTCAGTGGCAAGATTTACAAAAAAAATTTAAAAAAAAAAAAAAAAATGTGGCCGTTAGCAGTATTGAGCAATAACCAAGAAGAAAAATATTTTTGCGTGCTTTGACATTAAAAATCAAAAACATCATAAAAAAAATAGTACTTGCAAGCATGCTCAAAGTAAAAAAAAAAAAGTCAGAAGTTCAATTTTTATTCCTAAATTAAGTAAATTTATAAATGAATACAATAGATTTAGCTTTATCGACTACATAAACCTCATTTTTATTTCTGATTTTGAAGTTGCTTTATTTTTATTTTAAAATTAAAAATATGTATTAAAAACAGTAGTATTTTACATAAAATTGTTATATTTTTATTAGTACTTAATTATATACTTGAAAGTAAAAGTTTTACTTTTATTTATTTATTTATTATTTCGACTATTGATAAAATTCCTGCACTTTTTCGAAAATTATTTATCCAGTCTGATAATGGCTATGCATTAGATGAGGACATTAGTCTTCATCTAATGCATAGCCATTATCAGACTGGATAAATCATTTAATATTTTGATTAGTTTGTCTGTATAGCAGCTGCCTGTTTAATTGCACAAATGGTTTAATTTATTGTAGCACATATAGGTTAAAAGCAACTACTACATTGTAAAAACTTCGATGCTTTATAATAGTAGACAATTTTGTTAAAAAGTAAATTGAAATGCATTATACAAGTTAAAAAATATATATTTATTATTTAATATGTATTTTTAATATATATAATTTAATAGTTAAAAATTATACTAATTATTCCAATAGATAAGAAATCTACTAATAAGAGTTATTTTTACTAATAAATTCTTATAAAAATAAGTTTAAACTTCTTATTATAAAGTAGATTTGTGCTATGAAAATATGATAAATATTTTAAATAAACTGCTATTTTGTTAAAATTAAAAACTAAATGAATGTACTATAAAATAAATATAAAAATAAATGTACGTTATAAATAGACGAAATATACAAAATAAATACACACAAATAAATATACGAAGAGGCAATGAACAGTGAATAACCAAATTATATGTGCAAGCAAGGGCCTGAATGGCCGAGTGGCTAGCGCTCTGGCGCTCAGTACCACAGGTTTCGGGTTCGAGTCCCGGCGGTGCCATGGATGCTTGTAGTGGTTCGGAATCCACTTTAAACTGTAGGTCCCGGTCTAATATGGTCGTAGAGCGTTGCGGAGGCATTGTTACTCCGCGTCCGTGGCTTATCTTCAAGTTACACGCGCCCCCTGGGTAATGCAAAGTGAGTAACGTCTGTGCAGCGCTTGCCTTAAGGCATCCAAGACCAAGCTGTCTAAGTGTTTGCCAGCTGCATTAGAAAGAAAAAAAAATGTGTGCAGACAAACCATTCTTAACAAGAACAAAATGTTTTCTCTTTCGGATTGTTGAAAAGCAACTATTTATAGCAAATAAGCACGTAAGCTTAAAGATAAATCCTTGATTTTAGTTTTCGTAAAAAGATTCATTTTTGATGCCATTACTAAATAAGTAATAAACATGAAAGCGATTTAAATTGTTGATGATGCTTAGAGATTATTAGAAATGTGTACTGTATTTTTTATAATATTAATTTTATTATCGAACTTGAAAAAAACAAAAAAATTTTCAAGAAACCGTTTATTTTATGAAATGTTCTAATCATACAAAAATGACATTGTTTTCTTATAAATTATTGTGTGGAAAAGAAGCACCAAAACCAAAAATCCATTCAAAATTAACATTAAATAATTTCATCAATCTTCGATCAATCAATTAATGACAAAATATTACAAAAAATTAATTTGAAGTATTAATAATAATTTTCTACACAAGGTCATTTACTGAAATTCAGAAGTAGCACAGGTAAGATTTCCATAGAAATCTTATGTAAGTTTACATAATAATTTGGCCATTCTGTTTCAATATATATTCTGCTTCAAATAAAAAAAATTTTTAATATCATAATACTATACACAAATATTATTTAATATAAATAAATTTTTATACATATTCGAAAAATCAGTAAATAGAAAAATGATAAAACCTCTGTAAAAAACTATTTAAATGAAATAAACAAAAATAATTTAATGATCCACACTGTTATATAATTTTGCCACATAGCATAAAAATTTTTAAGAGAGGTATTTGTTTGAAGTGATATAATAAGTTGAAAACTTTTCTTTTAAATAGATAATTATACATTTTATCTCATTGAAGTCTTAACAGTTAAATGTCATACATAATTTCTTTTTTTTATTTTCTTAATGAACTACTTAATTTCATACATGGACATATACTAATTATTATTTATAATTATTAAAAATTTGAATAATTAAAATTATTCATTATTCAAAGAGAAGAATAATTAATAATTTTAATAATTAATTAATAAAGATTCCTTTTTCATAAAATATACATTGAAATAAATATTCACGCATTTCATATTTCATTACTCTTAATTACTAATCATCAAATTTTCAACAGGAAAATAATATTTCCAACTTTGTTCAAAAGAGAAGATTTATTTGCAATCATGGAAAATAATTATTTAACATTATCATCCCGATATGACAGATAATAGTTTTCATGATTGATTGCATTAGCTTCTATTGGAATCTAAAATTCACAAGATGTGAAATTGATATTTGATGTAGACATCCCAAATTTTACAGATCATTGATCATTACTTACCCTTATCAATTGCTTCTGTTGACATGGCCCACTTTTGTCTATCTGATATTTTGATATCCTTTAGGATTATCATTTCCATCTTCAAATCCTTCTCATTATCTAAATTACTACCCGCCAATACAAAACTGATCGATTTTAAGTATTTCCCAACTATCGATTCTTGATCTATTTAACTAACATTACGACATCATTTTAAATATGGCACCAATTCAATAGACATGCTTTTGTTTACATTCTGCTTGTCGCAAAGTAAAATGAATTCCAAAATGTCAAAGATATCATGTGTCCAACCAGATGTTTTGATGTCCATAGTTAATCGGATTATAATGTCCAGACTCAAACCCTTCTCAACGTCTAAATTACTACTTACAAAAACAGACCGATTTTAAGTATTTCCCAACTATCGATTCTTGAACTATTTAAGTAACATTACGACATCATCATTTTAAATATGGCACCAATTCAATAGACATGCTTTTGTTTACATTCTGCTTGTTGCAAAGTAAAAGGAATTTCAAGATGTCATAAAGATATCATGTGTCCAACCAGATGTTTTGATGTCCATAGTTAATCGGATTATAATGTCCAGACTCAAACCCTTCTCAACGTCTAAATTACTACCTACAAAAATCGACCGATTTTAAGTATTTCCCAACTATCGATTCTTGATCTATTTGAGTAACATTACGACATCATCATTTTAAATATGGCTTTAATTCACTCTGGCATTCCTTGATAACATGCTTTTGTTTAACATTCTACTTGTTGCAAAATTAAAAATGTTCCAAGATGCCATAAAGTAAGACTTTATCATGTGTCCAACCGGATGTTTTGATGTCCATAGTTAATCGTATTATAATGTCCAGATTCAAATTCTTCTCAATGTCTAAATTACTACCTACAAAACCCATCGGTTTTAAATATTCCCTAACTATTGATTCTTGTCCTCTATAAACTTTAGAAACTTTAGATATGGAGATGCTTTTGTTTACATTCTATTTATAGTAAAGGAAAAAGAAATTCCAAGATGTCATAAAGACTTTTATCAAGTGTCCAACTTGATGTTTTGATGCCTTAGTTAATTGGATTATGATGTCCAGATTCAAAACCTTCTCAATGTCTAAAATACTATCTACAAAAAAATCATCGATTGTAAATATTTCCCAATTATTGATTCTTATCCTATATAAGTAACTTTCCATCAAATAATCTATGACATCAGTTTAAAGATGGTCTTCAATTCATTTCAACAACGGATCATTAACTTTTACTAACCAGGTTGTTTAACATTTTTATTCGGTCTCTTCGACTAATATTTCAAGAAAAAAATCTTTGGAATGATTTTATGAAATGTAAAAGGGGATCGTTGATTGTTTTGTTTGCTTTAATCACATAACGAGGTGAATTATTTTAACGTTTTTATGTTCTGATAATGTCATCAACGCCCAGTAAACAATCATTTAGTTGTCGATTTGGGCAATCTGATATCCATTAAAGAAATGTGTAAATATTATTTTCTTTGCAATAGTGAGTGTTGGAGGACTTGTAATTTTATGGACATGATACTGATGATGCAATGGTAAATTCTTTTACAAAAGACTCTGATATAATGGATTTTTGATTCAGTTAAATTAAACTTTTAAAGCACTCAATTTTTTTTAAGAAGGTCCATTAATTATTTATTTAATAACAAATTTTTTTAATGACACTGAATTTTTTTATATCAACCTTGAATCTTCTTTGATCAGTACATATAGTCATAAATTTTCCATCAAAATCAAATTTTTAACGTAGAAATTTTTTTTTAAATGATTCTATCCGTACTAAACAAAAACAATGATTCTTCATAATAATGGTTCTATCCGTACTAAACAAAAACAATGATTCTTCATAAAAACGATTCTATTCGTACTGCAGTACAATGCAAAATTCAAAAATATTTATATAAGAATACTATAAGCCATAATTTAGATACTATAAGCCAGATAAGAATACTATAAGCCATAATTTCACAATTTCATTAATCCTCAAAAATAAATCTTTTATTGTTACATGAATAGCAATGCGAAAAAATTGAAAACAAATACAGAAATAATATTTTACATGACAAAATTTTACGTCTTTCAATTAATTTTCAACTTAATGCATTAAAGAAAAATGTTATATTAAAGCAGAGTGTATTAAACTTAAAGCATGACTAACAAAATTTTAATATCTGATAAATAATTACATATATATAATAAACAGATAAATATATCTAAAACAAAAAAACACATTAATATTTTAGTAAAAGTTATTCATGCATTATTAAAACTTCATTATTACGAATTCTCAATAATAGTATATTTTTCAAAAAATTCATATACCTATGCAAAATATAATATTCCAAGAAGTTAATATTCTGATTTGTACTTGTTGTGAAATAATATAATATAATATATAAATATGCCAACTTATTTCGATTAATCGATTATTTATTTTATATAAGCATTTAATGAAATGATTTAAAAATTAATCCCCAACCAAGCTGCTACAATTATAAAAATAAAAAAGCCGTTTTTGAATTTTGCTTTTTCATTAAGAAAATTATACATTTAGTTCTCAAAGTATAAAATTTTTTCTAATTTCACATTATCATACAGTATAAATAGAATCATTCACATATTCGAATCGAATCACGAATTGGATCACTCAATAATATCCATTCAGGATGATGATTTATATAAAATGGAAAATATAATGTTCAATTACATCTTTATATAGAAAGTTAGACAATTTTTAATTTTTTTTAAACATAAAATAACAAAAATATACTATTTAAATACTTATTAAAAATAACACATATCAATAATTAAACCTATCAAACACTCAATATTTTATGAGATACATGTCTATTCTACTTAAAATATAATATTTACATATATATAATTGAATATCTGTCAAAAAACTGTTATAAAATTTATAAACAATAAAAGAAAGAAAACCAATAAAATAACTAAACAACATGAATTAAAATTCTTTCTTTAATCTATAACAGATCTCATTAACCTTTTTACATTTGAGATCTAAAATAAATAGTAGCGATTGATTATTTTATGTGAAAAATTAATCGCATACTAATTTTAATGATAAATTATAAAGAATAGAAATATATAGATATTGATTGATATATAGAAAATCACGTTAAAAATGAATGTAATATTAATATATTATTATAGAGAACGGAAGACAAGCATATATTTTATTTTATCTTGTATATAATTTATTGTATTTATATTATTTTTATTTTATATATTTATTATTATTTATAATTATTTTTTTATATTTAACACAAACCCTATTCAAGTAAATGTAAGGATTAATGAACTATTATGGAAAAGGAATGGGTGAATTATTTATACTTGATGCAAATTATCTTTCTGAAAAATCAAAAAAGATCGATCATTTACAAAAAATATTAACAATAAAATTATAAAAACTTAACATTAAATACTATAATATCATGAATACAGTAATAAAATCCATAAAACAATAACATAATACCATAAAATTCATAATTAAAATGCATCTTTCACTCTAGAAAAAATAGATTTTACCTGCTATTTTGACACTTTATTCAAGTCTCGTATGACATTTTTCTAAGTTATCTATTTTCATCGATCAATCTCATTACGTGTTGGTATGTTTACAACTATCGATAACATCTTAGATATGTTTTAAAATTTCTAAAGAGAGAAAAAGCAGATAATTTTCGAGATAATATAATTTTTAAAATTAGCTGTGCTCTTAATATCGATTTTTAACCTATTCTTATATTTAAATAGTTTTTCAGCTGCAGAGCTGAGAGCATGTTTCAGGGATTATACGATATTAAAAGGATTATTTAAAAAAATAAGTAAAGCTTATAAGTACATATAAGCACATAATAAAAGCTTATAAGCACCTTCATAGATGGATCATTGTCCAGTATCTGAAGTGAGAGAAAGGAAATTATGATTTTTTAAGGTAATGTTGCTTTAAATCTCGATTAACAGTTAAATTTTAATAATTTTTTTAGTTGAAAGCATTTTTTCGGGATTATATGGTGTTTAGGCAAATTTAAAAATTCTAAGCCCTTTCATTAATAGGGTTTCCCAATTTTTAAAGAGAGAAAAAATGTTATTTTAGTAATGTAGTTTTTTTAAAGGTAATTTTAATTTTTATCTCAATTAAAATACTACTTTTATAGTACAATTGCGTGTATAAGACGAGAATTTTCAAAACTTTAAAAACTTTTTTTTTTCTTCGTCAAAACGAAAAATCTAATGTTAGCGAAGTTTTCGCCAGGCTAACAGTAAAGTACCAAAATGTATACTGGAAATAATAATAAAATATCGTAAATAATGAATGTTGTAGGAATTGTTTTTTCTTTTTTGCTTATATACTGGAAAATATTTTGAAAGAAAAACGCACGCTCGTCTCATACATGTATCGGCTTATATTCGGAAATACCATCATAAAGCATTTTTTCGGAATTATATGGTGTTTAAGCAAATTTTAAAAAATTCAAAGCACTTTCTTTAATAGAATTTCTAAATTTGAGACGAAACGGAGGTTATTTTAAAGTGATGTAGTTTTTTAAAGGTAACTTCAATTTTTTATCTCGATTAAAATCCTAAAGTACCGTAAAGTGTATAAGCCGAGATTTTCAGAACTTTAAAAACTTTTTTTTTTTTTTTTTTTTTTTTTTTTTGTCGAAACGAAAAATCAGATGTTGACGAAAATTTCGCCCAGCTGACAGTAAAGTGCCAAAACTAAATAATAATAAATAAGTGAAAATAATAATAAATGAATAAAATAATGAATTTAGAATAAGAATAATGAAAATAATAATAAGAAGAAGAATGAACAATGAAAATAATAAGAATAACGAATAATGAAAATAATAAGAATAACGAATAATGAAAATAATAAGAATAACGAAAATAATAATAATGAATAATAATAAGTGAAAATAATAATAAAATATCGTAAATAATTAATGTTATAGGATTTTTTTTTTATATACTAGAAAAAAAATTTGTGGGAAAAACGCACTTTCGTCTCATACAAGGATCGGCTTATATAAAAAATATACGTATATAAGTATTTGAAATTGTTTTCAATAAATGTATTTTAAATTATTTTTCAATAGGAGAATAGAGAACATATGCTTGGGCTTATGCTGTATTTAAACAATTTTTTTAAAAAACAAAGCCGAAAAGAGGAAAACCTAAAAATTTTCTAACAGTCGCACGAACCACCGGAAGAGGTCGGCCAGCCCACGCGGCGCCCTCTGCGCTCTTCCGTCGGCGTCGATGCAGGCGGGGGTCTTACGGATCGTTGCATCGATCAGCGGAGGCGATAGCGGACCGGGGATGCGGAGACGCCGAGCATCACTCGATCCCCGTTTTTTTAATGCTATTTTAACGCACGCTGCCCTCATTACATGGGAAAAGGGTAAATTAGCTATTTTAGAGGAATATGTTACTTAGGGGGAAATTTAAGGGACGCTCACTTTATCTTAGCGTATGACCTATTATTTTGTGTGGCTTTAAAAATTTTATTAATTAGTAACTTTATTAATTTTTATGAGAAATGCAGCACGTTATAAATAGGTTAGAAGTAGCAGCATATTTTTTGTTTCAAATGCACAAGTTATAAATTAATGATAAACAAAGATATAACGATTTTATCAGAAAATTATTAGATTTTTGGTTGATTAAAATGAAGTTTTGTTGCTTTAAAATCAAAATTGCAATAAATAGAAATAGAAAATAAATTCAAATAAACAGTATAATTTTTGAAAGAAATAATAAGATGTAATATATTTTAGAAGATAAAGCTATAAATTAATTGTAAACAGAGATAAAATGATTTTATCAATTTCTTTTTGTTGTTGATTAAAATGAAGCTTTGTTGCTTTAAAATAAAAATAAATAAAACTTGCAATAAAAAAAAAATAGTAAATAAATTCGAATATACAATATAATTTTTGAAATAAATAATAAGACGCAACATATTTTAGGTAATAAAGATATAAATTAATTATGGATAGATATAAAGCGGTTTTTTTTATTAAAAATTTAAAAAATTTTTTCCATATTAAAGTACATATCAACTTTTTCATGATTTTTTATTAGATCTTTTAAGAATCATTTGCTCTTATGGTTAAAATTTTTAATTTCTTTTGCTTTAGTTTTAATTATTTTTTATAGACTTATTAATTCTGCTAGATATCAAACGAAATAATTAAAGTTAACAAATGAATCAATACTAAAATTAATTGAACAAATTTTTCAAAAAATTTTATCAAATTTTTTTAATTTAATGTTTGGCATTCATTTATGCAAATTTTCAAAAACTATTAAAATTCTTCTAATTAATAAATATTTTTAATATATTTCATTATTATATTTTGTTATGAATATTTATTTGCGCATTGTAACAATCAGCAATGTATCAATCAGCATGCTATAAAGATGTAGTCAGAAAATTATGCTTATAATAACAAATAACATTTTTCAGTTCTTTGGCAAATGAATAAATAAATAAAGATTTTTTTTAAGACAAGTTTTCATAAAATCACATTTGAATAATTTTAATTTTAATTTTCTTTTTAAAAATAAATCTTATAAAAAACTGAACGTTGAACGTATCTGAAAAAATTATTATTTTTGTTATATTATTTTAGACATCATTAATAATTATGTCATTTAAAATATTTATTTAAACATGCATCATATTATTATTACTTTATTTTGATTTATTTTTGATTTTATCAGTTGTACTTATTATTTTAAGTATATTTGTAAACAGAAAATACAAAAAATATTAACATACATAAAGAAAATATACATATAATATCAAACATATATAATACCAAACAACATAATTATATCAAACATACATAAAGAAAAATTTCGCAATCATATGAATAAAATGTGAATTATAATATCATAAATTTTTAAGGAGACATCAATTTTAAAACATTGTATTTGCAGCAATATTATTTATTCTGAAATGATATAATTAAAATATTTAAAAGAGCATATTTTTACAATAAAATAAATATTTCATTCCTATAAAATTTTATAATGTCCATAAATTTATTGTTAATACAAAAAAATAATTTTAATTTACTCACATACAATATAAAGAATACTAGATGACTAAAAATTACAATTCATTTTTTTTCCAATACATATACATTTTTTAAACTTTTTTTATTATACTTTTATACTTAATTATTTTTTATATTGTTACATTAGCATTTATAATACTTATAAATGCTAATATAAAATTTTTTTATTATATTAATAAATGTATTGTTACTACAAAAAAAATCATTTTAATTTACTCACGTTCTGTATAAAGAATACTAGATGACTAAGAATTACAATTCATTTTTTTCAATACATATATATTTTTTAACTTTTTTATTATACTTTCATATTTAATTATTTTTTGTATTGCAACATTAACATTTATAGCATTTATAAATGCTAATGTATACCACAGAATGTATAACGTACACTAAGCATACCACAAAGAAAAAAAAAATCAAAATTTTAATTTCTTCGAAAACCTCACTCAGTTAATTGCTGTATAACAACCAACCAGAATTCTTGTCACCTCTCTTTATTACCTGAAGAAATAAATCTTATCAACTATCGTCAGGGTCACAACACCCAGGTTGTAAGTTACCCCATTTTGTTATCACTCAGGGATAAGATGTTCAAAAAAACTGTCTAACTATGCTAGCGTACCGTAGAGAAAACGAAATGTAGTAATACGTCATCAAATAAAACCTACTGCCTATTCGTCACACAAAAAAAGAAACGCAAAAAAGCATCTCACAATACCACATATAGAAACCGTCTCATAAAAACTCTGTTGCAGTGGATTGTGAAGTGCCTCTTATCACCAGTTACGGCATCAAAAGAAATGTTTTAGTACTGAAAATACCAGTCCAATCTTTGGGACAATTTCTTCATAAATCTCAGATTCCTGTGGATAGTGGTATCAGCATGCTGAAGTATCCATTATGTGTTTTGACATTCTCGCTCTAATCTTTTTCCAAGTATCCGTCATAAGTTGTCTTCTGTGCGGTGTTATCAGAATTATGAGGTATTTTGCAAAGCGTAGGAAAACTACAGGATAAACAGAGGTGCCCCGCTTTGCTTTTGGTAGATGTCAGCTGATATCGCTTTGTTAACAGCATACCAGGGAAAATCAGTCATTAATATAATGTTCGCTTGTCAGTTAGGCTACTTAATATGCGATTTAAAAACCTAAACAGTTTTCTTTAAAGCATTGTGAATATAAAATATGTGTTTTTATATACAAACTTGATTCTTTTTGGTTTCAAATGTGTGTTAAGAACGTTAACTGTTTAAAATCTAGCTGTTATTTTAAGCTTATTTTTCTTCTTTTTTTGCGAATTATCTTTTATATAATCGAAGAAATATTTTCTGTCAGATATGATTTAAATATATAATGCACTGATTTTTATTTCTTTAAAACCAAAGGAGACTTGTAGTTAGTTATTGGAATGGATTGGTATAAATTAATGTTTGAATTTTATAATATTGTTTATTTCTTGTGTGTTAAGAATGCCAACTGCTTAAAATCTGGCTGTTTTTTTAAGCTTGTTTTTCTCCTTTTTTGTAAATTATCTTTTATATTATCTATGAAATATTTTCTGTCAAATATAATATAAATATATAATGCACTGATTTTTATTTCATTAAAGCCAAAGGAGACATGTTCTGCGAATGGCTTAATTAGTATAATTTAATGTTTGAATTTCATAAACCATATAATATGCTGGTATGCTGTTAACAAAGCGATATCAGCTGACATCTCCCAAAGAAAAGTGAGTCGCCTATAAATACGATGCTTTCTCTCTTAAGGAGAATATTAATGATTTGTTGACAATAGAAGCGATGTATTTTAATGTATAAAAAAGGAATAAAAATATGAATGCAATATAGAATCTTTGAAACAATCTCAGCAAAGACATTTTGGA
Source organism: Caerostris darwini (assembly GCA_021605075.1). Lineage (NCBI taxonomy): Eukaryota > Metazoa > Arthropoda > Arachnida > Araneae > Araneidae > Caerostris > Caerostris darwini. Next base: position 193,172 of record BPLQ01012963.1, on the reverse strand, counting down.
TTACTTGGATTAAGTTGAGTCTGCCTGCATTACATCGCAGCGATATTATCACAAACTTTAAAATAAATAGTTATTCGATAATAACTCTTGTCTTGAATATCAAATGAGTTGTCGTGCAATCGTTTATTTAAAAAGTTTAAATTAATAAGATTTAATAAGTCACTTTTTTAAAATCGGACAATTTCTTCCTAAATTTCAGATTCCTGTGGATAGTGGTATCAGCATGCTGAAGTATCCATTAAGTGTTTTGACATGCTCGCTCTAATCTTTTTCCAAGTATCCGTCATAAGTTGTCTTCTGTGCTGTGTTATCAGAATTATGAGGTATTTTGCAAAGAATAGGAATACTGCAGGATAAACCAAGGCGCTCAGCTTTGCTTTTGGTAGATGTCAGCTGATATCGCTTTGTTAACAGCATACCAGGGAAAATCAGTCATTAATATAATGTTCACTTGCCACATATGCTACTTAATATGCGATTTAAAAACCTAAACAGTTTTTTTGAAAACATTGTGAATATAAAATATGTGTTTTTATATAAAAACTAGATCAGATTCTTTTTGTTTTAAATGTGTGTTAAGAACGTTAACTGTTTAAAATCTAGCTGTTTTTTTTAAGCTTATTTTACTCCTTTTTTTGCCAATTAGCTTTTATATCATCTATGAAATATTTTCTATCAGATATTATATAAATATACAATACACTGATTTTTATTTCATTAAAGCCAGAGTAGGCCTGTAGTTAGTATTAATGTTAGTTAGTATGGCTTAATTAGTTTAATTTAATGTTTGAATTTCATAAACCAGATAATATGCTGGTATGCTGTTAACAAAGCGATATCAGCTGAACACCTACCAAAGAAAAATGGGGCGCCTATAATAAAGATGCATTCTCTCTTAAGGAGAATATTAATGATTTATTGAGTGTGGAAACAATGTATTTTAATATGTATAGAGAGAATAAAAATAGGAAGGCTCCATAGAATCTTTGGAACAATCTCAGGAAAGACCTTTTTTGGTTAGATTAAGTTGTATGCCTCTATTATATCTCAGTGATACTATCACAGCCTTTAAAATAAATAGCTAATGGATCATCATTAATCAAATGGATCGTCATTAATTTAAACTTTTTAAGTAAAAAACTGTACGACAATCCGTTTGAAATTTGAAGCTAGAAAAGTTATTATCCAATAACTATTTATTTTAAAGAATATGATAGTATCAATGCGATGTAATAATGTGCAGACTTAATGAAACCAAAAAATACCTTTGCTATGATTATACCAAAGATTTTATGTTGCCTTCCTATTTTTATTCCCTCTCTATGTATTAAAATACATAGTTTCCATTCTCAGTAAGTCAATAATATTCTCCTTAAGAGAGAAAGCATCTTTATTAAAAGCAATGAATTGTTTTTATAATCCGTTTAAATAAGAACTGATTTAAAGACTTATTAAATTTTGTACAATTTTTTTATTTAAAAATTTAAATTAATAAGATTTAATAAATAACTTTTTTAAATCAGTTCTTATTTAATCGGATTTTAAAAAAAAAACCATTCCTTTTAATAAAGGTGCTTTCTGTCTTAAGGAGAATATTATTGACTTATATAGAGTGGAAACTATGCATTTTAATATACATAGAGGGGATAAAAATAGCAAGGTAATATAGAATCTTTGGAATAATCTTAGCAAATTCCTTTTTTGGTTGGAATAAGTTGAATCTGCCTGTATTACATCGCAATGATACTATCAGGACTTTTTTTTTACTATCAGAACTTTTCTTGCCTCAAATATCAAATGGGATCTCATTGATTTAAATTTTAAATAAAAAATTATATGACCATCCATTTGATATTTGATGCAAGAAAAGTTAATATCCAATAACTACTATTTTAAAGTCCTGATAGTATCATTACGATGTAATACAGGCAGATTCAACTTAATCCAACCAAAAAAGGAATTTGCTAAGATTGTTCCAAAGATTCCATATTACCTTGCTATTTTTAATCCCTCTCTATATATTAAAATACATAGTTTCCACTCTATATAAGTCACTAATATTCTCCTTAAGAGACAAAGCATCTTTATTAAAAGGAATGAATTGGGGTTTTTTTTAAAATCCGATTAAATAAGAACTGATTTAAAAAAGTGACTTATTAAATCTTATTAATTTAAACTTTTTAAATAAAAAAATGTACAAGATTTAAAAGTCACTTTTTAAAAATCAGTTCTTATTTAATTGGATTTTAAAAAACAATTCATTATTAATAAAGATGCTTTCGCACTTAAGGAGAATATTAATGACTTATTGAGAATATAAACGATTTATTTTAATATATGTATAGAGGGAATAAAAATAGGAAGGCAACATATAATCTTTGGAGCAATCTCAGCAAAGGTATTTTTTGGTTGGATTAAGATGAGTTTGTTTTTATTACATCGCAGTGATATTATCATACTAAAATAAATAAATAGTTACTGAATAATAACTTTTTTAGCATCAAATATCAAACGGATTGTTGTACAATTTTTTATTTAAATAGTTTAAAATAATATTCAATAAGTCCCATTTTAAAATTTATTATTTAAACGGATTTTAAAAAACAATTCGTTACTATTAATAAAGATGCTTTCTCTCTTAAGAAACATATTAATCACTTATGGAGTAGGAAAACAATGTATTTTAATATATAGAGACGAAAATAAAAATAGGATGACAACATAGAATCTTTATAATTTGCTTTAGCAATTGTAACAAAGTAAAATTTACGTTACTAAAAATAACAGATAAATTTTATTAAATCCTTATTTTTGAATTTTTGAAAATAGCAGTTTCCTTTTTACTTGAAATGGTATGTATATATATTTATATTTATCTTTAAATTTTAACGAAATTTAAAGCTGAAAAGTGCAAAACTATTTATTTAGTATAAAAAAAAATCTCCAAACAATTTTTCTGAAGTGAATTTAGAAAAATATTTGTAATCCATGAATTTTCTAAAGAATTATAAAATGAATTAAAATATTTTATTATCTATTGAATAAATTAATAAATTTAGTGATGCCATCAGTCAATTTTTGCAAAATAATTATTAAATTGCAATTGCTGCTGCAATAATTATTAAATTGCAATTGCTGTTACAATAATTATTAAATTGCAATTGCTGTGCAATTATAATTAAATTGCAATAGACTGGAATCGCGTTTTCTAAAACAGCATTGCAAATTTCAAATCATAATAATTTGCCATATTTTATAATTCTGCTCCTAACATTAATTCCTCTGCAACAATTCTTTAAATATCTATCGATTTCCCATATTCCTTTAATCGTAATCGAGTAGGTGCGCAAGTCGATTGTCTTCTCCACGGCCATCGACCGACGCTACAGAATGAGATCTTTTCCGATTCTCATTGCATTACATCCGCCATATTTAAGAAAACGTAGCTGCTTTTCTAGATCCCGGTGTATGTCATTCTATCTCACGACGCTTGTTGTTCTTTGCGGCCGTTGCCATGGAAACACGCCATCTTTTCAGACTGAAAGAGACAGTCAATAATATCTCAAGATGGCGGCAAAGGTCCTTTTGTGTGAAGATCTGGAATTTTAGAAAAGCCGCCTTTTGCTTTTACGACATTTCGTTCCGATAAAGATTTCCTCAGGGAATATCGAGGTTTCCCGCAATTCTTTTTCGAATTTTTAAAAGATTTTCGATGGTTCTGAAGAGTTTTTAATCTTTTTTCCGTAGAATTTAATTTTAAGGTCATAGTTGGCAACATTCGAAATATTTTTCTCATAAATAATTCATTATACTTTAATGCTTTAATTCGTTTTATTATCTAACTTATTTTCGAAACATTTATTGAAATAAATTGTTACTGATGCATTCTTGGTGCATTAATAAAAATTATTTTCTAATTTCTTTGTACAAATGTACATTTTTCTAATTAATTAAAATTAGTACTTAAAACAAATACTATCAATTTATCATTTAAAATAAATTATTTTTACTTCAATTTAATTCAGTGTTAGATATTTGTAAAAACAGATGTATCACAAAATAGTTGATACAAAAATATAAATATTTGAGAAATCAGAAATTTTATTATCTAATTTATTAATTTATCCTTATATTATCTAGTTTTCTAATAAAAGAAATTCGAAATTTTATTATCTAATTTATTAACTAATCCTTTTATTATCTTATTTTCTAGTTTTATTATCTATTTATTTTCAAAACATTTATTGAAATAAATAACAGCTGATGCATAAATAAAAATTATATACTTATTTCTTTGTACAAATGTAAACTTATATAACTTAAAACAAACACTATCAGTTTAAATAAATCATTTTTACTTCAATTTAATTCAGTATTAGATATTTTTAAAAAATGAGTTATCACGAAATAGTTGTAAAAAAAATTATTATTTAAAAAATCCGAAATTTTATTACCTAATTTATTAATTTTTTTATTATTTAATTTTCTAGTTTTATGATCAAATTTGTTTCAAAACATTTATTGAAATAGATTTTTACTAATGCATTCCTGGTTCATTAATAAAAATTATTTACTAATTTCTTTGTACAGATGTAAACTTATATAACTTAAACACTATCAGTTTATTATCAATTAAAATAAATCCTTTTTACTTCAGTTTAATTCAGTATTACATATTTTTAAAAACTAAGTTATCACAAAATAGTTGGCAATCAAGATAATTATTTAAGAAATCCGAAATTTTATTTTTTTAATTTTTTTAATAAGCCAAATTAAATTATTTCAAAGTATATTATTTTAATTTCGACAGTACTAATTTAAAAAAACACAATACAAAATACTTAATTTTTCAAATATAAAGCTATTAATATGGCCTATTTCCATTTCAATATAAAATAATTGAAAAATATTATAACTGGGTGATATTATAAGTTTTTTATAACCATAAGTATATATCTAAGAAATATTTATGAACATAAAACTTAAAGGGTTTCAATAATCATATAAATAAACAACATATAACAGTTTTCCATTTAAATAGTTGGAAAAATATTAACTTAATTTTTAGTAAGTAAATATTAACACTTAATTTATATAATTACAAAATATTTAATTACAAGTAATATTATAATTAAATATTTTGTAATTATAATCATTTATAATTATAACTTTAACTTTAAAATTAAATATTAAACACTTTAAGTATTCTCGTAAATTGCTAACTTAATACATTTTACATTTAAAAATTTAATTAGTAATGTGCTATTAATTCATGTTTAAAAAATGGATTAAATAACATTTTTATCAAAATTCTCAAGATTAAACATTAATAATTTTTTTAATTAGAAAAATATACATATGATACAAATAAAATGTATAATTACATGGAAAAAATACAAAATTGCTATTAAATATAAAATTTGGAGAAAATTAAAAAAATAATATTGAAATATAAAAAAATGTGATTTTAAAATTTATAATTAACAGATGAATCATATAAGTCACTCACAATTTTGAATATAATAAAAAATAAAATAGGTCTAAACAAGTATTAAGTCAATTTATCAAAAATAAAATATTTAAACAAAACAAATTTACAGAAAACTTTTAACTTTTTTTTTAGCATCCAAAGTAGCTTTACAATCAAATTTTTAATTAATTATATTTTTCATTTCTTGAAAGTGTTTTTAATGTTACACATTATTGAAGGAGAAATAATATTAAATATTAATCCAAAAGAGTTAAAATTTAACCTAGGGCAAAAATTAAATTTCATATATTACAAATTTTATTTTCATTAAATAATCGTAGTAATTACATTTATCGTATTAATTGAAATAAATAATAATCGAAATATAATAATCATAATAATTACATTAAATAACCGTAATAATCGTTTTATTAAATAATCATAATTGAATAAAAATAATTTTATAATGTATATCTGTTATCACACTGTTAATATATAAACTAGGAAATTAAATGTGTAATTAATTACAGTTCAGAAAAATATTTATAAATGGTGATATTTGTTTTAAACATTAATGGATCTTTAAAAAGAACAATATTTTTGCAATATATTTGGAAACATGTTATATAAAGAAAGTATTTTTAAATCATTTCTAGAAAAAATTTTAATCTACTCAAAACGGTATTGTAATTTTTCGTTAAATTCAAACGTTAATCTCATTAAACGTAAATCGTTAATCTAATCATTTAAGTAATTTTTAGTGCAGTTTTTAGTATAAACAGTTTTAGTTTTTTTACAGTTTTTAGTATAAACAGTTTTAGTTTTTTTACAGTTTTTAGTATTAAACTTCCAATTCTATATACTTCTCTGATTATTTCACTAATAAATTTCTCATCAATATTGTTATAGTATAATTTGGAATCTCAAACTTCAATCAAGCATAAAAAACATTAATTCTTTTAAAAATAGTTCTAGCTAACTCAAGGAAAACTAACAGTGACAGTTAGGATTGTTGAAGTTTATTAAAATAAAATTCGAATTTTAACAATTTTTATTCAAAATCTTTTGTTGATTATTATAACACTTTTAGAACAAAGTTTTTGTAATAACAATTATTTGAATAACATATGATTAGATGCAGAAATCATTGAAAATGTTGTATTAGCTTAAACTAATTCTAATTGCAAGAAAATTTACTAGAATTCAATTATATGAATTATGTATAATTTTATAAAAATCAGAAAAATTAAAACGAAAGAAGAAATGTAAATTTTGATGTTCGACCATTCTTTCAATGTGTAGAAAAACAATGCAATATTTTTGAAGACAGATTTTAAAGGTAATAAAGTATTTTTAAATCATTACTAGGAAAAATTTTAATCTACTCAAAACGGTAATGTCATTTCTCGTTAAATTCAAACGTTAATCTCACTTAACGTCAAAAGTTAATCACAATAATATAAATTTTGATGTTTATCCATTCTTTCAATGGATAGCAAACAGTGCAATATTTTTGAAAACAGATTTCAAGGTTTAAAAATATATTTTTAAATCATTTCTAGGAAAAATTTTAATCTAATCAAAACGGTATTGTTATTTCTCTTTAAATTCAAGCGTTAATCTTAATAAACGTCAAAAGATAATTATTTGAATAATTTTTAGAATATAATTTTGCAGTTTTTAGTATTATACTTTTTATTGGTTGAAGGATTTAAGATTCTTTGGCTATATTGTTCAACTCTCTCTTGGTAATAGTCACTGGATTTCAAAACATTTATTAAATTTATTATTTTTTTAATATAAGGGCATCATTAAAATTTAACGTACATTAAATTGTTATTTTAATAAAATCTAATGCTACTATAATGCTTATGTTATCAAATTTATTTTACATTAAAAAATAATTCAATATATTACAATTTTCTTAAGGGAAAATATATTATAGAATAAAATAATTATATTTATTAAATTTTTGTGAATCCATACATTGCAAGATATTCTTTTCCTGAACTGATTAATAATGGGATTAAATTTTTACTTCTTGAAAAGTAGCTTACACTCATAATTTTATAATTTAAAAAAAAAGATAAAGAACGATAATTTTGTATTTAGTAAAATGTAGATTTTTTTTGTCTGAAATATTATTTGATCACGACAAATTCTGCATCTTTTGTAAAACGATGCACTGATTCTAAGATTATTATTTGTGTAATAAAATCCCGTTTTTGATAAAATAATATTATTAAAGGCATTTATAACGTATGACAAATTGAGGGACTCACTATTTTAAAATTAAGTAACTTTGAATAGAAAACTATATTTTTAGTGAACTAGAATATCATAATACACTGAAAAGATTTATTTTTATTTCTGTTTTATGTCCTTATCAAGCAATGAATGGTTGTATTTCTAATTATGTTTGGGTTGTCATTCTACTGACATTTTGTGCATACTTTGGGCTAATTAGACCAGGACCTATAGTTTAACGTAAATTTCGAACCACTAGCAAACAGGCATGCCACCGCCAAGATTTGAACCTGAAGCCTGATGTACCAAAGTTCAGAGTGTTAGCCAATTGGTCATCAGGCCGCTTTGTTAATGAACTAATTATATGAACATTTTATTGAATGAACAAATTATATGAACATGTATTTTGTGGTCAGTTTGGTAGGCGTTATAGAATATTCTGCAATTTTGAAATAATTTCAAATTATTTTTGCAATGTGAAAAAATACATTAATAATTTTAAAAATGCAATTTAATGCCATCACTTAATGAGAAATTAAAAAACATCCTATACTAATGTCGTTAAATATTTCATATATTTGAAAATATTTGATTAAATAATTTCTCCCTAATAATTTTATGTTTTATAACAAATTTCTTTATTAAAATAAAAATTAAATTCCTATAATTTCTTTCATAATCCTTATAATTCTTAAAATCTGAAAGGAATGTGCAATATATTCAATTATAATTTTTCTTTAGTGGGAAAATTTTGAAATTTGAAATTTCTGAAGTTAAATTCTGTTAATATTTGAAGTTAGCTTCTGTTAAAGCTATATTTTGTTTCTTATTTGGTTAATTTTAACGTCACGAATTTTTTTAAACACAGAAGACTTTATGGCTAATCAGATTTTTCTTATACTTCAAAGGCGCTCAAAAATTACTGTTATTAGGAAACATAATTATTGTAAAACTGCATTCTTACAAACACTGAGCTTACAAAACACAGAAATGTGCATTTAATAATGTTTTTATTTTATTTACATAATATACTGCATATTTGTAGTTTTAAATGATAATTTATAAACAATTTGAATATATACTGAAATAGTAAATATTAATCATAAAATTGTATTAAAATAAAAGCTTTTAATTGAAAATATACATAATGAATGAAATTATATTTTTATTGGAAACTTTTTAAATGAAATTAATTTTTTCTGTTTGTATAATTTCAACTGTTAGATTTCAGATTGCATTTTTTTTTTAAATATTAAGTGAAATTTAATATTTTAAAAAATGTCTTAAACAAGTAGTTTTTATATCGATATATTTATGTAGATAATGCTCAGTTTTTATCACATATATTGCTTAGATAAATTAAAATTAAAATCAATATTATATTCATTAAAAATATAAAAGAAATATAAATAGAAAGATTTTTATTAATTAATACTATTTAAAATTTATAACATATATAAAATAATAAATATATAATAAATAGAAATAAATAATAAACAATACATTGTATAAAATATATACAATTAATAAATTGCTACATATTTTTTTAAAAATGTTTTTTTCTGTTCGTTTTTATATTCTATTAAATATCTATTATTTTTAAAAAAATTTCTAAATTTTAAATTATACCAAATAAAATTAAATATTTTTATTTCTTCACACTATTATATTTTACTTTTCACTAACATAAAAAATGTTAATATTTTTTAAATTTCTGATTTACAAAATAAAAAGGAGATAATTCCTATTTATTTTCGAATATTTAATAATAAATAGAACCATTTTATCATTCAGAAATATAATAAACACATAAAAATTGAGGTTATTTTGATATATTTTATTTTATATCAAAACTGTTAAAAACATATATGCATATTTTAATGAGTATAAATTCATTTCAAAACACAAATATAAAAACTAATAATTAATTTATATGTTTATAACAACTGTTTGTAATAGTTTGATAATATTATTAATAAGATTAACTTAATAATATTATTAAATTTCTTTTTATTTAGGATCAGTCTAAATATTTTATTGATGTAAAAATATTTCTATGATTCAAAACAGTTAACATAGTATGAATACATTTTATAGAATTATTCTATATTAAAAAAACTTTTAGAAATATTTTACTCTAGGCAACATATATATATTATAAATGTAAAAAATTTTTAAATATTTAATATTTAGTACGTTCTGCAAAAATTCAATCTAGTCAAACTCACCATTGAAACTAATAAAATATTTAAAATCAAACCCAACATGAAAATATTCAAAATCAAACCCAACATGAAAATATTCAAAATCAAAACATGAAAATCAAACCCAACATGAAAATATTCAAAATCAAACCCAACATGAAAATATTCAAAATCAAACCCAACATGAAAATATTCAAAATCAAACCCAACATGAAAATATACAAAATTGAACCCCCATTTAAATATTTTCATTCTAGTGATTATTATTTCTACTATTCAAATAAGGATGTTATATCATTTTAATTAAAAATATAAGCTAAGAAATTTACTACCTTAAAATATTTTTTAAATTTAATAATAGATAAGACTGGCTAAATTAATAATAGAAAAGATATATAGTTTAATATATTTTCAACATTTTAACTATGTTACAATACTGCTGCAATTAATAATAAACCCTTGAAGATACAACATAGATTTTACACAAAATGATATAAACTTCATATAAATTTAAGTGATCAGTTCTAAGAAAATTAATTTTCAAATCACGACAAAATTCGAGCGTGACTAAAATTCATCATTAACCCAAACTATTTGACATGTCTACTTGATTGCTAATATTTAATTAGCCTATTACATTCAAACTTTGATTACATATTCGATAATAATAAAAAAAAACTGATATCAATATTAATATCGCTTAATTAAATAAAATATTATTCTAATTGTTATGTGAATATAAATAAACCGAATCTTTTAGCGAAGAAATTTTATCTTGTCTTTATCGTCTTCTTTGTAAAATCTAATCCGTTTAAATCGTCCCATTATTAAAGATACGTGATCGTTTTGCGTGATTGATACGTATCATAATATTTATAAAAAAAAACAGATGCTGTTGAATTCAAATTGGGTGCTGATCAAAATATCTAACTGCCATGTGAAAAGTCTTTCGTTTTTTTTTCTTTTCATCTCTGTTTGTTGACTTAATTATGATTCATTTTTGGAAAAAAAAACTAAAAATGAATAATGTGGTATTTTAAAATTTGAAATTTGTTTTAATTATAATACAATTTTTCACGTCAATTATAAAATAATTTAAATATTTTCGGTCATTGCATAATGATATACAGCTTTCATTTGTGAATCTATTTACATGAATTTACATTTTTTTTTATTGAATACCTTAGATAACATGGATGTTATTCAAATTAAAATAATCCAGATCTATTAGATTAAATAAACATCTAAAAATATATTGTAGTCTAAAATTTAATAAAATTTTAAAGATGTAGAATTTTTATTATGAAGTATGTATGTAAAATATTTAGTTATTTAAAAACTTTTTCTTTCATTTCATACTCATGAAAAAAATCTACAAATGATCATAGTGGTATTTTAAAATTTGAAATTTGTTTTTATTATTATGCAGTTTTTCACGTCAATTATAAAATAATTTTAATATTTTCTGTCATTGCACAGTGATATACAGTTTTCATGAATGAATTTATTTACATAATTTTACATTTTTTTTTTTATTGGATACCTTAGATAACTTGGATATTATTAAAAGGAAAATAATCCAGATCTATTAGATTAAATAAACTTCTAAATAAATATTGTAGTCTAAAATTTATTAAAATTTAAAGCTTTAAAGATGCAGACTCTTCATTGTATAGTATATAAATATAAAAAAACGAAGTATTTTAAAAATTTAAAGCAAACAGTTAATAGGAGGGAAATTTTAAAAAAAATAATTTATACAGTTTACATTTACATTTTAAAAATATATTATATTCACTAATATTTTGACTTGACAATTATCAAAATAAACTAAATGGCGAATTAATTCGTTCTTCAAATATATTAAAATTTTATTTATTTATGAAAATTTTTGCTTTCAGTTTACATTTACATTTTAAAAATTATATTCACTAATATTTTGACTTTTATCAATAACTAAATGGCAATTAATGTAAATATATTTCAATAAATGTCATACTTTAATTTGCAAATAATTTAAGCGTTTCTTGTATATTTAAATCTGAAACAATAATTAACATCTAAAAAATGCATTTTAATGATCCAATATATTTCTTGAGAAAAGTCATTTATTTATATCTACGTGTTTCATTATGTAACATTAATATTTGAATTACTTTAAAAATTATATCTTATTATTAAAAATTATTTCTTATTCGTCTTTTAAATCAGTTTTAAATCTAAAGTCATTTATTTGTTCTCTATCAAGCATTTTTATGGAAATAATAATTATATTTATTGATATTTTATAGAATTTTTATTTCTATTTTATAATTTTGTTTAAAAAAATTTAATTCAATTTTTTAAAAATAAAATTTAAAAAGAACCATCTTCTATGTTAAAGATACAAAAAAATAATGATTACCCTTAAAATTTAGGTACTCCCGTATTTTTAATGAAAAATTCATTTATCTCCCTAGTTATATATTATTCTAATAGAATGTTATATATTATTTTAATAGAATCTTTAATGAGACTTAGATGAATACAGTTATCAATGTTTTTTCTTGCTTGTCTTCTCTAATGAATTTTTATAAACATAAATTGGAAATGCTGATGTTTAATAGAACATTATCAACTCGGTATTTTTGGTTTGAATGAATTTAAATCCTTTTTTTTTAATAACAAATTTTAACAAAAATAATAATTTCTGTCACTTTGAAAGAAGCTTACAAATCATTGTATCTACAATTTTCCAAAAAGTTTGATTTTTTCAAAGGAATATGAAACTGTCATTATTTTACTCTTTTAAAAGAAAAACTTTTGGATTTTAAAAGGTTTTGTTGGGTTTTTTAGAAGCAAAAATGTAAAAGATCCGTCTTTCAATTTGAGAGATAACAACATATGAATACATCTACACCCCTTTTTCACCTACAAAACCCCTTTTAAAAAATATCGTTTGGACTCTATCAAAAAATAAATAAATAAAAAACAACTAAAACAAATTGTTCCAACAACTCACCCGAAACCAATGTGTAGTATGCGGATCTTTTTCCAAGAAGTTGTTCTATCCAACCTCCAAAACACTTTCACTATCCAGGGATGCTGGACCATCGTAGCAGGGGATGCCGGGATGCAAAAATTTTTACGAGCACATGAATCGGAGCATGGGCGTGTCACCCTCCCTAAAAAGGTGGCCCCTCCCCCCTCGGAACATTTTCTGGAGGAGGGCGGATGCTTGAGAGCATCACTATCCAGTGATGGATTCCCCCACCCACGCGAGAGAGGAGGATGAAATGTTGCTCGGGTCTTAAGGCCAAGGCTAGATGCTAAATACTCAACAGATAAGTCTAGATTATCGCTCTAGATTCGGGACGATAGAGCATCGTTCATTATACCTCTGCAGCAGAGCAAAGATCGTTGTTGATTTCTGTCGGCCTGACTGCAGGAGAGGATGAACAAGCTTGTTTACAGATGTTTTGTAGTACGGGTTCTAAATTCTTGAAGAGGGGCCCATAAAAGAATCAAAGGCCCATAATTTACACTTTTGAGGAACTGAAGAAACGAAATGCTTTCTTTAATATACACAGATAATACACAATTTTATTCTAGTTTATTTGCTTTTTATTAAGCAAAAAATGTATATTGGATGCTGCAGATTGCTATAGTAAGATGCATTCTGTAGTAAAATTATTTTTTCAGAGTTCTTGTTATATAATATTATATATATATATATATATATATATATATATATATATATATATATATATATATATATATATATATATATATATATATGCATAAAGATCGCTGTTGATCTCTGTACAGAGTACAGAATTCAGAGGAGATGAACAAGCTTGTTTACAGAAGTTTTGGAGTAGTACGGGTTCTAAATTCTTGAAGGGGGATCGATAAAAGAATCAAAGGTCCATAATTTACACTTTTAAGAAGGAAGTTAAGAAACGAAATGCTTTTTTTAATATACACAGATAAAGTGTGTATATATGTAACAATTTTATGATAGTTTATTCGCTTTTTGTTCAGCAAAAAATGTATGTTAGATGGTACAGCTTTCTGAGATGTATTTTGATACAGTAAAAAGATATTTGCAGAGTTCTTGTTGTGCAAAAAACATAACATATAAGGTACTTAAAAAAAATCAAGGCGTTTCTACCTACTGGGCAGCATAATCATATATTCGGGTATATGATTTTTTGACTCAGTTGAACATACAATTGCATGTGAAGAATTTAATGAGTTAAAAGCGTAAAAGCCATTGTTGAAGTTATAGAATACTCAGGGTGTGCGACTGCACATCACTCTACTATTTTGTTTAATTGCTAACATGCTATACGTAAAAATATACATACTATATGCTTTTTTCAATAAGCACAGATAACGCGTGAATATATGTCACTATTTTATGATAGTTTATTCGTTTTTTGTTAAGCAAAAAATGTATATCAGATGCTGCTGATTACTGAGATGCATTCTGTTACAATAAAGTTATTTTTTCAGAGTTCTTTGTTATGCACAAAGCATAGAGGTGTACTCGCTGGTTCTAATAATGTTCATTTGAAACTATTATGAAAAATAAAATCAACACATCATTACAACAGAAATATTATTATATACAAAAATATTATTATTAAGCTTACCATTCAATATACATATGGAAAAATACCGAGGACCAAGCGTTATCAAAAGTCAGATAAGTACTAGAATAATTAAAATAAGTCAAGACGTTTCTCCAAAGTTTCCACATAGTCTAGAAATTTCTGGTTTTTTGATTCAGCTCTACATATAATTGGATGCGAAGAACCTAATGAGTTGAACGCAATAGAAGCCACAGTTGAAGTTACAGAGTACTCAAGGTGTGGGATTGGACATCACACTACTACTTTGTTATATATATTTGTTTATATTTTTATTGTTTTCATTGTACAAATGTTATGCCAGAATGAGTTATAAAATTAAGGTAATTGAAAGTATGGGCTCTTGCCATAACCATACCAAGCTAGAATTGCCTCGTGGCACCAGTAAAACTTGTTTTTATGGGGTCATGTTTTGTGCGGGTTTTTTATGTGATTTTTTTTATTTGTATTGCATATAAAAAAAATTACTTCAAATACATATTATGAATAAAAATTAATTCAAAAATAAAACAACAGATGGCTATCAAAATAACATGAAAGTTAAAAACATTCAACAGATTTCCAGTTACCACAAATATTATTAGATGTGAGGTATTACGCCGTGAGGTTTTGATTTACATATTTTCTATGTGAAACTTTTTTTCATGATGTCCCTATTTACCGCAAAAATTTTTTTAAATGGGTTGAAAAAAAAATATATTTTATAGCTGCTTATTAAATTTCAAAGTATTTTCTATATTTTTTTATGCCTTTTTAGTCCTTATCCCTTAAACAAAAACTGGTTTGCCTGTATATTATTTAAATTCATCAAATGTCATCAGTATGTTATATAATACTTAAAGGAAACTGTAATTTTGAAATCATGCTATAAAAATGTTTTTGATACTAGTACTGTTGATGTAGAGAATATGATCATTATTTTTATAGCAATCTCAATATTTGTAATTAATAAAATATTTTAAATTTTAATTTATTTTTAAATAATTTAATTAAAAGTAATTAAATAAATAAGAATTTTAAATTAAAATAACTAAATAAATTTAATTATTTAATAAAATTAAAATAAAATTTAATTTAATTAATAAAATTAAAATTAATTTAATTAATAAATAAAATTAAAATTATTAATTTATTTTTAAATAAAATATTTTAATAGTTTTAATTAATTCCTTGATTTTCTTATCCATTACAACTTTTAAAATGATATACTAAAAAAATGTTATAAATATTAAATGCTACATGAAAATTGCATGTAACATTTAATGTTACATGATATATTATTTTGTCTTAAAAATAAATATTAACATGTACTACATAGAAATTGAATTTCCTTTATTTTATCTATCAATATAACGATTGATTATAAAATTTTTATTATTAACTATTTTAAGGTATGCTTTTATTATGTATTATTTTAAGGTATGCTTTTATTATGTATTATTTTAAGGTATGCTTTTATTATGTATTATTTTAAGGTATGCTGTATTTTCGGTGACAAAACTCTAAAATATTTAACAGATTCAATTCAATATTTATCCATTAATTCAATACTAGAAATTCCAAGTTAAATAAATATTTAATATTTAATTTTATAATTTAAATATTATTTTGTAAGCAATTATTCATAGGGGAAAGGAAGCATTAAATAATGGAAATAAATGTTTCAATAATATATTTTTCAAATCTTATCTGAAGTCTTGTAAAAATAAGCAAATATTACAAAACACTTATGTTAACGATAAATAAAGATAGTTAAAGATAAATAAACAATGTCGTGGACATTCAAAATCTTGAAGATTTGTAAGTATAATAAAATAAACAAGTACTTCGGAATAAGATTTACTTTTCATTCAACCATATAAAATAGGAAAATCAAAATTTAAGTTTAATGTGATAAGAATAGATTATGAAAAGTTCTTTGCAAGTTAATAAATAAATAATTATAAAGTTGAATAAAAGTAAAAAATCTTGTAAAATAAATTTTCTGCTATAAATATTATCCTTAGGGGACTATAAGAGCATTAAATCATTTTTATCTGATGATCTATTCTATGGTTTTTCTTGATTTCTGTTTTATAGTTTAAGGATAAAGTTGATCTCTAAAATGTTTTTCTTTTAATATAAATTTATTATTCATATTTTGGTAAAGCCAAAAATAAAATTATCATTTTGCATAATAAATAATTTGGTTTTTATTTTAAAATTAAAGTTTTAAATCATTCTATTGCATTCAAAATAAATGTATCTAGAAATATAATAACGTGTTAATTTTTTTATGTTAACTCTATAATTTTTTCAAAACAATAAATAAATATTTTTATTTTTATAATAAAACACAAATTTAATTGTTAATTAATTTAAATAGTTTACTTGTTAATTAATTTGATTAATTTAATAATTTAACTAATTAATTTAATTAATTAATAATACTATAAAGCAAAAAAATTTAAAGGTTTCATTATGAAATAAAAATAATAGATTCAATTTTAGTATTGTAAATAATAGTTTAATTAATATATTGCTTAAACTATTAATTTACTAATTTATTTTAATTTACTTAATTAATGATACTATAAAGGCGAAAATTAATTGTTTCGTTATGAAATCAAAATAATAGATTCAATTTTAGTATTGTAAATAATAATTTAATTAATTAATTAATAATACTATAGAGCAAAAAAATTTAGGTTTTCAATTTGAAATCAAAATAATAGATTCAATTTTTGTGTCGTAAATAAGATATGTGTAAGAACATTGACAAAAGAGATCAAAACCCCCAGGGCTATGGAGTTTGGCACAATAAATACTTATGAAATATTTTCATTATTAAATTTTATTATTTAATGTGATTCAATATTATTTTGTATATTTAGTATTTAAATTAAATTCTTTGCTTTTTTTTAATAAATTCTTTGGAAATTCATCATCATCATCATCGACGCAACAGCCGCATGGTGGGCCAAAGCTGTCTGCCTACTGGCAGATTCAGAAACATGAGATGTTTTTTAAAGGGAATTCCAAACTACTACAAACATGCACGGCATAGCCGGGTCTTGAACCCGAAACCTGTGACATCTTTGGAAATTAGTATACAAAAATATTATTGTTTATTCGACATTTTTTTTTTATATATTTAATACATTTTATTAAAACATTGAATTTAACACTAAATTGTAAAATTACACAAATATCGATTTCAACTGCCACACGTTGTTTAAATTAAGAAAATAAATTGATATGATATTTTAATAATATAATCCAAGATTCTTAAAAATTGCAGTTAAACTTTAAATAAGATTAATTTTGAAAATTTTGATTGCATTTCCTTTATTGACAACATACAGCATAAATGGATCAAATGATTAAAGCAAATCACAAAAAAAGCGAAACATAATTCAGTACATTTTTGACATTTGATTGGCCTGACAGCCAGTTTGCGGCTAGCGGTCTGGCCTTGTACCACAGATTTCAGATTCGAATCCTGGCTATGGCATAGATGTTTGTTAGTGGTTCGGAATCCACTTTAAACTGTAGATCCCTGCCTAAGCCTAAAGTGTGCACAAAATGGTCGTAGAGCGACAAACCAAACTTGACCGTTTTTATCATTTTATTTCGAAATTTGCTTCTCCAATCTGTTTTATAACTCGTCTTAATTGGAATTAATCATTTTTATAAAAGTTTTAAACAGCGCAATTATGAAGATTTTTTTGAACCAATTACTTCTATAGTTTTTTATTTTTGTAAAATAATATTTTATGTATTCTATGTTATGTACTGTACCTACCCGGTTGCCTTTACTTGAAATTCATTTATTATCAAGGATTATAATATAACAAACTCAAGATATCATTATCATGAACTCAAGGTATCTTATAAATCAAGATATCATTATCATGAATACAAGGTATGATATAACTCAAGATATCATTATCATAAACTCAAGATGTCGTTATCATATAAACTCTGACTCAAAGACTTTATGTGACAGATCAAATATTTATTATAGTTCTTAGAAATTCAATGTTTTTGTAAAAAAATTACTTATCTTTCGATTCTCACCATTTTTAGAACAATTGCTTATCTCTATGTTTATATATATAAATATTTATTTTCTATATTTGGTTATTAATTTTCGTAAGTTACAAACCTCTAAAAATTATTGTGAAACATTCATTTTTAAATAATCTTTTAATATTTTATCTTGAACAATTTTTAAAAATTTAATCGCAATAAATTATTGTAAAATTCATGAAAAAGGAATGCTACTACTTTTAGTGTTGCTTTGCTAGAATATTGAATTTATTATTTGAATTGAAATTCATTTCAGTTAATGAGAAGACTATTAAATAATTTTGCAAATCCAAAATTTTGCATAAGACATTGAGTATGGGTATAGTAGATATGTAACAAATACAGCTTTATCCAGTTTGTCCCATATCCTGTTATGCTTCACTCACTAAAGAAAAAAAAAATAAAGTAATTTTCAGGGTAATTATCCACTACATGTTTCGTTGTATTAGGGAAAAACAGGGGAATTCTATTGCTAGGCAGTCCGACTGTCGAAAAAAGAACGATAAAAATCTCCATCTCGACTATGGTTCTCCATTCAAAAGTCTCAAAAAAAGTTTCAGTGTCAAAACTCTCCATTTCCATTATGTCCAACATCAAAGGTGGGTTTCCATGAATATTAAAATTTGAAGTAGAACTTCAATCCTATTCTTCTCTCTACGTTCCTTGTCACTTTTAACTTGAATTTCATTCAACTTCGGAATGGCCAAACTTTTGCATACTATCGAAAAGAGGACTCGTCAACCAATAGGAAACCTGAATTTGTTCTACTGAAATCTGAAAATTTATCATCTCTTTTAAAATCAACTTTTGCAAAAAAGAAATGTACTATCTTGCTAGTTTTTCTAAGCAATGAAAATTTTGTAATATAAGCATTGGATCATTTTCTGTCTCTTTATTTGTGTACTAACTATGGTTTTTGTACAATATTTACAAACAAATGATGACAAATAATAATGATTAAAAGGGAATTCAACAACAAAAACACAATCAAGATTTTTCATCCCAAACCACATTCTACAAATCGTTAAAACACCATTTTATCTAAAATTCGCATCACAATTAATTATATTCTAAACCGATCGCACATAAAAAATCTGCACCCCCCCTAAAACATCACGCGAGCATTAATGGGCCAACTTAGTCATACTCCTTACGTGTTCTGCTACAATAAAAGACTCCCGAACACAAAGAATTTAAACGAATCCAGAAATAAATAAAATAAAAAATAAAAAAATCTCTCTGCATTTGAGATAAGATGAACGAACTCATTATCCACCCCCACCACCCCCAACCTATCTCCCATAATCGAAATAAAATCTGGATCAATATAAGTATGCATGCTTGACAGTGAAACCAACACTTTTGATGGGACCGTCTTTTCCCCCCTTGATGACGTAACACTCTGGGGGTTTGGATGTTGGTATAACTTCACAAAGACCTATCTTCATCTCAAAGCGAAACAAACTCTCCATCCCCCTTCTAGTTCTAGCTTATTATTACTCGTCATGTGCAGGCAGGAAGTGCAGCTCGAGGTTTGAGGACGAGGCTAACGTTCGATTGTGCAATCCCCCAAAGTCGTCTGTCCGACAGAGATAAGGCGTCATTCAGGTCTACCTCCCCCTCAATCTTTACACCCCCGCCTCATCCTAAATCTCTAGATGGCCCACAATAGTGCAAGCATGTTTGCCTGCGTTTGCCCCTACACTTGATTTCACTGCACGAGTCATGCGTGTGCAGGGAAAACCTGTTTACATGGTAGGAAGGGCAATGACGATAATCTATGAATTTTATTGGCATTCATAGCTCTCGAATCGATTTTAAAGAGGGAAAAAAGATCTCTCCTCGAATCTAATATTATTAAACAGATGAAATCTAAGATTTCGATTCCTTGTATTTGATTTCAATTAATATAAGTGTTTTTGAGATAAATATTATTTACAGTTATCGTGGATGCAATACGTTTTGTAATCCAGGTTACTGGTTTATGAAACATGCTTTCCTTAAATTTAATAATATTTATATCAGTTATTTTTAAAGAAATTTTGCATTTGGTTTTTATTGATGTGAGTGTTGTAATAAATGTTATTTTCTGTTATCAGTGCTGTAAATTTTTAATGTTAATTTTTATTGTTTTTTTTTATTTTTTTTTATTGTTTGTGTCTTAGTTGTGATAGGATTGCATATATATTAGATTGGATTGTTTGTTGGATTGTTCGATTTGATTGTGGATCCCACTGGATTGTGACTCTGTGCGTTTGAAAAATATATGATAAGTTGTGTTATTTTTTTTTATAAAATATTATTTATATTTATTTTGGAAAAGTCTTTATTTTTATAAATATGGATTGTTTCTATAATTATGGATAAATTGTTTATTTTTATTAGTATTTTAATATGTATTTTTACATGTATATTTAAAACATTTCACTGTTACTTAAGAAACAAAAGCGCAATATTTATATATTTATTAGATATAGTCCTCCTTAAAAATATTTCTTATAACTTAGATTTTAATATAATATTGCTTGTAATTATAAATCATCGCATTGTATCCAATGACTCAATGTTATTATGCAAAGAATTTTTGTTTGAACTCATTTTAGGCTCATTATGCTCATATATTAATATATATATACCTGTGAGATTAAAAGTATACAACACAGAAAGAATAAAAAATGATTATAAGCAGCGTGTGATTATAGCAGCATATGAGCTGTTGCTCCACTGATGATGATGCCATAGCATCATCATCAGTGGAGCAACAGCCCCATGGTAGGAGAAGGCCGTCTCTCGACTAGCAGATTTGAGACAGGAGATGTTTTTTTTACGGGGTAGAGTTGTTAGCCCTACGCCCAACAGCCATATTAAACCAGGATCCATGGTTTAAAGTGGATTCCGAACCATTACACATATCCATGACATTACATTACACATTCCGAACCCGAAACCTGTGGCACCGGCCTCCAGAGCGCTAGTCACTCGGTCATCACTCCATTTTCTCCAATACTATAATTTAATGGGCGTGTTCGAATCCCGGCGGTGCCATGGATGTTTGCAGTAGTACAGAATCCACTTTAAACCATAGGTCCCGGTCTAACACGTCCGTAGCTTATCTACAAGCTACAAGCACCTCCTGGGTAGTGCTAAGTAAGTAACGTTGATGCAGCGCTTGTCTTGAGGCATCAAAGACAATTGTTTAAGTGTTTGCCAGCAGCATTAGAACAAAAAAATTATTTTAATAGGCCTAATAATTAATAATAATTTAATTTAATATTTTAATATATTTATATATGCCCTTTTAAACAAACATACAGAAGTCAAAAATAAAACTTTCTGAACATTATACAGAAACTAACTAGTGGTATTTAAACAAGTCACGTAAACAGTCACGAAGGAATCTAAAATACTTTTTTATTATTTCTTCCTTCTGAAAAGAAATGACTTCTTTTAACGCAAACTAACCGAACTAACTTTTCTGTTTTAAAGATTAACATATTTATTACAAATAGATTAAAACTGTTTTAATTTAGAAACAGCCACGTGTGAGCAGAATTTTATTGGATGTGATATTACCACTTTACAGAGAGAAATTTTTTTTATCCTTAAGTCGAAAGATAACGAAATATTTAAGATACATAATAATATAAAATTTACATTTATGATAATTTGTCTATATCTTAGATTTCTTTAAAATCAACTGATTCTATTATTATAACATACTGTAAATAGTGTTAAGAATACTAATTTGTTATTTTTAAAACTATTATTGAGTTTTTGCATTATTATGATTAATTCTGTTATCAAATTTCAACTTCTGTCATATTTTCACCTCTTAAATAACTGGAAATATATCTTGAATTTAATATAACAATCAACTCAAACAATTTATATAACTTCATTATAAAGGCTACAAAAATACTTTTGTATAATAATTGGTTTAGATATTTACAAAATATTATATTGTTCAATATTTTCCTTATAGATCGAAATGGTGACAATTAAATGTTTTAAATAAATCAGAAATTGTGTTTTATTATAAATAAAGCAGTATAATAATGTTTTCAACTTTTATATAACTGGAAATATATCTTGAATTTAATGTAAAAATCAACTCAAAAAATATATAATTCACTCCATTATAAAGGCTACAAAAATATCTTGGTATAATAATTGGTTTAGATATTTACAAAATTATATTGTTTTAATATTTTTCTTATAGATTGAGATAGATATTGGCAACTAATTGTTTTAAATAAATCTGAAATTTACTATAAATATTAATGAAATTTTGTTAACGTTAACCTTTATTAAACAAATAAAGGTTTAAAAGGCAAGTTTTTAATTAGGTCGTATTTGTATTAATTTACATATATTAACTGAAAAGAACTGCCTATTCTGGAACATAAATTCATTCTATTAATACTATCTACACTTCTATTAACTGTCTATTCTGGACATAAAATCATAATATGGAATTTTATTAAAAATCAATTTAATATGAAAATTAAAGATGAAAGCATTTAAAAAAAAAATCACTTTTGGAAACAGCATTTCAAAAACTTTCTTCTTCTTCATTGGCACAACAGCCCCATGGTGGGCCAACGCCGCCTGCCAAATGGCAGATTTTGAGACAGGTGATGTTTTATTTTTACGACCTAGGCTTATCAACGCTCTATTGTCATATTAGACCCGGACCTACAGTTTAAAGTAGATTCCAAACTACTACAAACATATATGTCCCAACCGGAACTCTAATCAGAAACCTGTGGCAGCCAGCGCCAAAGCGCTAGCCACTGGGACATCAGGCCCCATTCCAAAAATCTTAGTAGTCTCATCAACGCTCTATAGTCATATTAGACCGAGACCTACAGTTTAAAATAGATTCCAAACTACTATAAATATAAATGTTCCAACTGGAACTCTAACCAGAAACCAGTGGCAATCAGCGTCAGAGCACTAGTCACTCGGCCCTGAGTCCTATTCAAAAATTCATTCTACTTTTAATGAAATAGATGTTGCTAATTAAATTTATCTCCAGCACTTAAAGAAAGCATTTAAGAAAACAAAATTTGCTCAAAACTAAGCATAAATGCAATGAGTGTTTCTGCGAACATCTGATATCTCTCTACGGTATTGCACGATATAATATAGATAAATAAATATAATTCTGAAGGGGACCCAAATCTTTGTCCTGCGTACCATTTAAAAGACTTCATTTAGATTCTAACAATGGGATATAATACGGCTATCAACTCTGGTATCACAAAAGGGACCCGTGAGAAGAGGGTAGGTCCAGGCCATGTCACATGTAATTGCCCATCGGATCGGAAACATTCCGGTCCAGTTCTCTCTTTCGCCCTGGTGTAATGGATCGGAGCCCCCCAGCGAGGTAAATCCCCCTGAAGAGAACCCCTTACTGTGGCAATCATCAGTTATGATGGATTGTCAGAGGGGGGTCCTCATTCAACAGTGACACCCAGTGAGGGTCTTGTCATCAACGCCTTCATGGATCCTCTCCCACTGAATTCAGATGTGTTAATAAACTGTATTAAACTCCATTTCTTTCCATCTACATAGCGTGTTTCGATATCGTTGAGGATTTAGAACATGGTTGTCATTTTAACCTTAGGTTGCACACATATGCAGGAATTTTCAACAATGAAGGAGCTGGTTGGCTTGCAAAAGAAGCCACCTAATGGTACATTGAAATTAATGTTGTTGATTTTTATCCCACTTGGTCGCAACATCGAAACAAAGTCTATGAACCTGTGTGTTCCTTAAACTGACGAATCATGATAAAGTGTAAAAAATGCAGCTTATTTTTGCTTGTTTCTTGTACCTTGTGGCCCAAATACATGGGGTACTTAAGAAATCTGATTTTACCCCATCCAGTTAAATTCCTGGCACCACTTTAGTCGCCTTTTATGGCATGCATGGGCTACAGAGGGGCAATTCTAACTCGGATTCACACGGAATCTAATTGAAATTCTAACTGATTTCAAATACATTTAAAAACTCTTAAAACGTAAATTTCATAGAATCTTTTGTAAAAGATACAAATTTTCTTACAATTACTCAGGTTTTGATATGTTCGATGGTTGGGTTACTAGGAAAAAAAAACATATACACAATAATATACTGCATATAACTCGATCAATATTTTTTAAAAGGGTTATTCTTTGGGAAGGGAATTGCAATTACATGTGACCCACCAACCCTTGGAAACCCACCAACCCTTGGAAGTATATGTTACTATGATACAAAAGGACGCAGACTGAATTCCGATGGTGGTGTGCATAAGAGTATTGACTATTAACCGCAAACTTTTTTAACCGTCGAATTCTTCCAGACATTAGCTTTATATGAATCCCTCCTATTTTTATTATTAAATAATAATAATAGTAGCAGGAAAACAAAATAGATACTAATGTGAGTTTAAATTTTATTTTACAATGCTTATTGTATGTATCATATGTGTTGTTGTTTCTTATCCGATTTGGATTTTATCGACAGCAACACGTAGACCTAGTCCATGAACTCGTGTGTAAACCGACAAGTCATGATAAAGGGTAAAAAATGCAGCTTATTTTTGCTTGCTTCTTGTACCTTGCGGCACAAATGCATGGGGAACCCAAAGAAATCCTATCCGGTTATATATTTAATAGAAATATACCAAAATCTTATTATAAAATAGACACTCAATAGCAAAACTTATAATATGTGGAACATAGAATCATACAATCCTCTGCCATTAAAAACTTCTTTCACCTGTTCTCGTAGCTATTTCGTTTTCTTACCTGTTCCAAAATTACTCAGATTATGGCAATTTTAACTCTTGTTTAAACATATTTAAACTGTGCTAAACTAATCTTTGCTACTACAATGTATTTGAAGTGCATGATATTGATCACCTTTTCTTTAGCTGTTTCAGATTTGAGCATCCCAGAAAATTGTTAAGATAAAAAACTGACACTCTAAAAAGTCAAATGGTCTACAATCATTTGTCAACCATTTATAAGAAGCCTGCTTTTACAGCCTTTTGTAACTTTGTCAATTCTTACTTTGATGTCTTTTAAATTCTTCTTAACTCTCTTATTTTATCTTTTTGCATTATTATATGTGTTCTTTTAGACTTACTATTTATTTGATGTTTTTAATATTATGGCATTTATTTATTTGCTTACTTCAGTAGGCCTCGCGTGATGCTTTTACATTATACGAGGATTTCTTTTAAACTGTGATTTAAAAAAAAAAGATTGCTCACAATTTGGCTTTTAGAAAATAGAGATTATTCTAAAAAGTTCGTTGGTTGTTGGTCTGTTTCAATTTTATAGCAATGAATTCTAATGGGTTACGAAAACAAAAATAATAAATAATAATAATTATTATTTTGTGTTCTTTCTCCCGTTCTCCTAGCTATCTTCGTTTTCTTACCTGTTCCAAAATTACTCAGATTATGGCAACATGGCAACTTAAACATTTAAACTTTGCTAAACTAATCTTTAACTAACTAACAATTATAAGAGTCAAAAAATCATCCCTCACATGACAATTTTTGCAGTCCACTTAATGACTGGAAAAAAATAGGTGATTCTAAAAATGTTCAATTAATTCAGAATCAATTAAAAAAATTAATTTAAAAAACAATTAGACATCAAAATTTCCCGACTCGTGGTTCAGTGGAGACGTGCGCCGCTGATGAGCATTCGATCTGAGGTTCAATCCACTGGCGGTTTTGTTGTAGAAGTGTTTTCAAAAAACGAGGAGCCTCGATGGCATTTGTGATGTTCGACATTTTGCCTTGTTAGTCGGATTACCTGGTGAGAGTTTTCCGGGTTTTCTCCCATACGATACTCAAATGAGGGGTAGTTACCCCTAAAAGTCCTCCCAGAAGGCACTACTTCCGTGACACGGAGCCAAATCAGATTTCTACCTGCGGGTACTACCTCACAACAGAAGGGGCCTGAATGGCCGAGTGGCTAGCGCTCTGGTGCTCGGTACCATAGGTTTCGGGTTCGAATCCCAGCGGTGCCATGGGTATTTGTAGTGGTTCGAAATCCACTTTAAACTGTAGGTCCCCGTCTGTTTAGCCTAAAGTGTGCATGAGATCACCGTAGAGCGACAAATAAATCAATAAACCAATCACAACACACTTTCACTTCTTCCATGAAAATACGGATTCATAGATTTTGCCATGTTGCTGTTTACCAAGTGAGATAAAAAAAATAAAAAAAACCATATCGAAATTTAAGGAAATTCTTTTTATTTCTGAAAAAATATTTTCGTATTTACTCTTTATAAAGATAATTTTTTTGGATTTAAATCAAATATTATTTATATTTATAAGATATGATAATTAATATAATATTGTATTTCATTGCTTTTTATGATTACTTTTTAAATTTAAGCCAACGGCCGTACCATGCTGAATATACCGGTTCTCGTTAGATCACCGAAGTTAAGCATCATTGGGCGCGGTCAGTACTTGGGTGGGTGACCACCTGGGAACACTGCGTGCCGTTGGCAAATTTGGGACCTGAATGGCCGAGTGTCTAGCGCTCTGGCGCTCGGTGCCACAGGTTTCGGGTTCGAATCCCGGCGGTGCCATGGATGTTTGTAGTGGTTCGGAATCCACTTTAAGCCGTAGGTCCCGGTCTCCTATGACTGTAAGAGCGTCACGGAGCAAAAGTCAGGCTTCTACCTTCGGGTGCTCCATCACAACAGAAGCTGCTTCCTTCCCCTTCAATCATGAGCACGTAGGGGCTCGTGGGCTTGGCCAGCCAAGTGAGATAAGAAAGAACAAACAACAACACTTTTTAAATTAAATTTTAAAAGAATTTGGGGATTACATGTATTATGTCCTCTGTTTTATACAGAAAATAGATATTTGTTTTCTACTCTCTAACTATAAATAACGATATTCAGGACAAATATCTAGAGGCTAAAAGTGTTCATATAGTTGATGTAAAAGTGGAATGGAATATTAAATAATTGTTTTCAACCTAACAGTGTATCTTAACAGTTGACTGCGGTTACAATTTAGATTAAAATCTACTGTTTAACATGCTGTAAATTAACAATGTATTTGCTATTAAAAACTGCAAACACTTCGTGGTTTGTAAAACTTAACTATAATAACTGTCACGCAACAATAATCAACAATAAATCTAACTTTTTAATAAATCATGCTTGAAATATCAAGTTAATCTAAAAGATTTGCGTGTCTTTCTTTTTAATTTAGGGTTACATTGTATAATATGCTTAAAGGAAGTGAACTGTGAATGTGTGGTTAAGGTTTTGATCAAAATAAAATTGGCATTGTACTTACTAAAAAAAAAAAAAAACTCAAATGATTCATAGATACTGATGATTGAATACTTATCAAAAATATAACTTCAATTTTCAATAAGTATTTTTTTAAATATAATACATTTAATATGACAAACAATCTGAAAGATTTATTGTCTCATCTTTTTAATTTAGTATTACATTGTATATTATGCTTAAAGGTAGTGAACTGTGAATGTATGGTAAGGTTTTGATCAAAATAAATTTGACATTATCCTTACTAAATAAATACTCAAATGCTTTATTGATTCTGATGATTAAGTACTTATCAAAAATATAACTTCAATTATCAAAAAGCATTTTTTTTATTTTAAAATAAAATAGATTTCATATGCAAAACAATCTAAACGTTTTACAATTCTCATCTTTTTAATTTAGTATTGCATTGCATAACATGCTTAAAAGAAATGAACTGTGAATGTGTGGTTAAGGTTTTGATCAAAATAAAATTGGCATTATACTTACTAAGAAAAAAATCAAATGCATGATAGATTCTGAGGAATGAATACTTATGAAAAATATAACTTCAATTATCAAAAAGCATTTTTTTTTTTTTTTTATTTTAAAATAAAATAGATTTCATATGCAAAACAATCTAAACGTTTTACAATTCTCATCTTTTTTTAATTTAGTATAGCATTGCATAACATGCTTAAAAGAAATGAACTGTGAATGTGTGGTTAAGGTTTTGATCAAAATAAAATTGGCATTATACTTACTAAGAAAAAAATCAAATGCATGATAGATTCTGAGGAATGAATACTTATCAAAAATATAACTTCAATTATCAAAAAGGATTTTTTTTTATTTTAAAATAAAATAGATTTCATATGCAAAACAATCTAAACGTTTTACAATTCTCATCTTTTTAATTTAGTATTGCATTGCATAACATGCTTAAAAGAAATGAACTGTGAATGTGTGGTTAAGGTTTTGATCAAAATAAAATTGGCATTATACTTACTAAGAAAAAAAATCAAATGCATGATAGATTCTGAGGAATGAATACTTATCAAAAATATAACTTCAATTATCAAAAAGCATTTTTTTTATTTTAAAATAAAATAGATTTCATATGCAAAAAGAAAAAAATCAAATGCATGATAGATTCTGAGGAATGAATACAATCTAAACGTTTTACAATTCTCATCTTTTTTAATTTAGTATTGCATTGCATAACATGCTTAAAAGAAATGAACTGTGAATGTGTGGTTAAGGTTTTGATCAAAATAAAATTGGCATTATACTTACTAAGAAAAAAATCAAATGCATGATAGATTCTGAGGAATGAATACTTATCAAAAATATAACTTCAATTATCAAAAAGCATTTTTTTTATTTTAAAATAAAATAGATTTCATATGCAAAACAATCTAAACGTTTTACAATTCTCATCTTTTTAATTTAGTATTGCATTGCATAACATGCTTAAAAGAAATGAACTGTGAATGTGTGGTTAAGGTTTTGATCAAAATAAAATTGGCATTATACTTACTAAGAAAAAATCAAATGCATGATAGATTCTGAGGAATGAATACTTATCAAAAATATAACTTCAATTATCAAAAAGCATTTTTTTTTATTTTAAAATAAAATAGATTTCATATGCAAAACAATCTAAACGTTTTACAATTCTCATCTTTTTAATTTAGTATTGCATTGCATAACATGCTTAAAAGAAATGAACTGTGAATGTGTGGTTAAGGTTTTGATCAAAATAAAATTGGCATTATACTTACTAAGAAAAAAATCAAATGCATGATAGATTCTGAGGAATGAATACTTATCAAAAATATAACTTCAATTATCAAAAAGTATTTTTTTTATTTTAAAATAAAATAGATTTCATATGCAAAACAATCTAAACGTTTTACAATTCTCATCTTTTTAATTTAGTATTGCATTGCATAACATGCTTAAAAGAAATGAACTGTGAATGTGTGGTTAAGGTTTTGATCAAAATAAAATTGGCATTATACTTACTAAGAAAAAAATCAAATGCATGATAGATTCTGAGGAATGAATACTTATCAAAAATATAACTTCAATTATCAAAAAGCATTTTTTTTTTTTAAAATAAAATAGATTTCATATGCAAAACAATCTAAACGTTTTACAATTCTCATCTTTTTAATTTAGTATTGCATTGCATAACATGCTTAAAAGAAATGAACTGTGAATGTGTGGTTAAGGTTTTGATCAAAATAAAATTGGCATTATACTTACTAAGAAAAAAATCAAATGCATGATAGATTCTGAGGAATGAATACTTATCAAAAATATAACTTCAATTATCAAAAAGCATTTTTTTATTTTAAAATAAAATAGATTTCATATGC
Organism: Caerostris darwini; assembly: GCA_021605075.1. Taxonomy (NCBI): domain Eukaryota; kingdom Metazoa; phylum Arthropoda; class Arachnida; order Araneae; family Araneidae; genus Caerostris; species Caerostris darwini. The sequence continues at coordinate 162,859 of BPLQ01012963.1, read as the reverse complement.
AAAACAATCTAAACGTTTTACAATTCTCATCTTTTAATTTAATATTGCATTGCATAACATGCTTAAAAGAAATGAACTGTGAATGTGTGGTTAAGGTTTTGATCAAAATAAAATTGGCATTATACTTACTAAGAAAAAAATCAAATGCATGATAGATTCTGAGGAATGAATACTTATCAAAAATATAACTTCAATTATCAAAAAGCATTTTTTTATTTTAAAATAAAATAGATTTCATATGCAAAACAATCTAAACGTTTTACAATTCTCATCTTTTTAATTTAGTATTGCATTGCATAACATGCTTAAAAGAAATGAACTGTGAATGTGTGGTTAAGGTTTTGATCAAAATAAAATTGGCATTATACTTAGTAAGAAAAAAAATCAAATGCATGATAGATTCTGAGGAATGAATACTTATCAAAAATATAACTTCAATTATCAAAAAGTATTTTTTTTTTTATTTTAAAATAAAATAGATTTCATATGCAAAACAATCTAAACGTTTTACAATTCTCATCTTTTTAATTTAGTATTGCATTGCATAACATGCTTAAAAGAAATGAACTGTGAATGTGTGGTTAAGGTTTTGATCAAAATAAAATTGGCATTATACTTACTAAGAAAAAAAAATCAAATGCATGATAGATTCTGAGGAATGAATACTTATCAAAAATATAACTTCAATTATCAAAAAGCATTTTTTTTATTTTAAAATAAAATAGATTTCATATGCAAAACAATCTAAACGTTTTACAATTCTCATCTTTTTAATTTAGTATTGCATTGCATAACATGCTTAAAAGAAATGAACTGTGAATGTGTGGTTAAGGTTTTGATCAAAATAAAATTGGCATTATACTTACTAAGAAAAAAATCAAATGCATGATAGATTCTGAGGAATGAATACTTATCAAAAATATAACTTCAATTATCAAAAAGCATTTTTTTTATTTTAAAATAAAATAGATTTCATATGCAAAACAATCTAAACGTTTTACAATTCTCATCTTTTTAATTTAGTATTGCATTGCATAACATGCTTAAAAGAAATGAACTGTGAATGTGTGGTTAAGGTTTTGATCAAAATAAAATTGGCATTATACTTACTAAGAAAAAAATCAAATGCATGATAGATTCTGAGGAATGAATACTTATCAAAAATATAACTTCAATTATCAAAAAGCATTTTTTTATTTTAAAATAAAATAGATTTCATATGCAAAACAATCTAAACATTTTACAATTCTCATCTTTTTAATTTAGTATTGCATTGCATAACATGCTTAAAAGAAATGAACTGTGAGTGTGTGGTTAAGGTTTTGATCAAAATAAAATTGGCATTATACTTAGTAAGAAAAAAATCAAATGCATGATAGATTCTGAGGAATGAATACTTATCAAAAATATAACTTCAATTATCAAAAAGCACTTTTTAATTTAAAGTAAAATAGTTTTTTTTTATGTCAAACAATCTGAAAGATTTATTGGATCATCTTTTTAATTTAGTACTACATTGTATAATACGCTTATAGGAAGCGAACTGTGAATGTGTGGTTAAGGTTTAATAATAAGGTTTGATCAAAACAAATTGGACATTATACTTACTAAAAAATATTCACTTGCTTCATAGATTTTGATGAATGAATACTTATCAAAAACATAACTATCAACAAGCATTTTTCATTTCAAAATAAAATAAATTTTGTACATCTAACCATCTGAAAGATTTATTGCCTCATCTTTTAATTTAGTGTTGCAATATGCAACATGCTTGAGAAGAACCATAAATTAAGCAGATTATAATATCCCAGACGATTTCTATCGTGACAAAAAGTAAACAATGCTACGAGAAAAAAATATAGCAAACTGCTCAATGCCTCATATATATTCATAAACAAATACCTAACAAGTGCCATAGATATGATTAAATAATTTTTTGAATTTTAAACACTTTGAAAGATTTATGCGTCTTTTCTTTTTGATTTGTAACCACACTAAAGATGATATAAAACATCAGTGAACTGTGAGTATGATAGTTTTATTCATATAAGAATTTAAATCAAAATTCACAAATAACGTAAAATGGTAAAGCACGTCCCAAAAAGAAGAACTTGGTAACGCACCATGGATTTTGATAAGCGAAGGCTCGACGAAAATATGACAACAATGAACAAGCAATATAAAATTTTGCAACGAATCCTCATTTGAAATAATGTAGAGGATTTATGTGACTTTGTTGTTGATTTAGTAGTTCATTGTATATACCGACTAAGAGACAACATAAAACAATCAGAGTCCCATCGTAGTGGAAAGAAAAGCGTGTCCAACGATCCTAGCGACAGTCATTGCTGGGAACTGTTTACTTTCTTTGGTTCCGCGTGTCGCCTGATCAAAGGACCAGTCCACTGAGCAAGCTTATCGGATTTCACGCTTTCACTCCATCGCGGCATTCATAGAAGGGGGGAGGGTTTTCCCACGATCACCCTCTCATCCCCCATCCTCATTTGCATGTAGATGCACTATTTCTCTTGACTTCATGAAAAATTTCGTGGAACTAATTCTTTTTAGTTAACGGAGATTATGGGAATAACGTGTGGAAAATTTTATAACGCCGTTAAATTAAAAAAAATCCCACTATACAAATGCTTATTTTTCTTGACTTATGAATGTATTGAGATTGGAAACTTTAAAATAACGCCAAGTAACACTATTGATTACCAGTGAGACAGGGGGATATCAGGGAGAGTTCCATGATTGCTAGTGCCTTGGGCAAGTCAAATTCTGGCGTCCTTTTTAAGTATAATTATAATAGATTCTCACAAAAAAAACTAAAAATATAGAAATAAATTCATTTGCAGCGGTTTTTTTAATAAACAATGAAAAATAACGATTTTTTAACCCTGAGGAGTACGAACAATTAGCTTAACAAAACTTTTCTTCTTTTTTCAAACTTATTATTGAACGATAATACTAATATCCATATTAAACTCCTCCAGAATTAACAATAGTGAATTGGAAACAAAGCATCTTTGCTTATCAGTAAAAGCGACTCTAGCTCCTTCTATATTATTCATCTATCTACCTTTACAAACATGGAGACTGATGACTAACGTTATGGCGTTCGGTGTCACAAGTTTCGGGTTCGAGTCAACGCTGTGCCAGGATATTTGTGAAGGTTTTCGGCTTATAATAGATATTCGTCCACCTTAATCTGTAGGTCTCGATCCACCTTAATCTGTAGGACTTTTGAGGACGGTGCTGACAGTTTTCATGTTTCGGAACCTGTTAGTAGGCAGATGTCTTGGAGCACTATGGGGCTGTTACTCCATTGAAGAAGAAGAACTTATATACAACTAAGAATCTGGGTATTTTTTATCTTAAAAATGTCAGATTGAAAATATACTTTATTTATCGTTTCTCCTTTTTCTTATCCTTAATGGCTCCCCAAAGCACATAGCGGACCTCAGGCAAACTGTCTAAATTTCAAGTACCTTGAACCAGCAGTGATCAATATTGATCTCAGGTGTTATAATAATTTAAGGCAAACACTCACCAAGAGAGCTTCGTATCTGGCCCTCACTTCCTTGAGTCTGTCGGATAGACTTTCAGATATACATATTTAAAATTCTTAAATAACCATCTGCTATATACCTAGCTTCCCTCTCTCAAATTGCTAACAACATGAACAATAAACTAGCTTCTCAAAATTTTTGCTTTTTAGAATTTCAATTTCATATATGTAGTCTTTTTTTATTGAAGTATTTTTCGAGTTTTATAAATCATAAAAGTCTTCTATAACTCAGTTGTTGCAAATAGCAATTGACGCTCTGACTCTCGGTGCAATAGATTTTAAATTCGAATCCCGGTGGTGCCACGGATGCCTGCAGTGGTTCGGAATCCACTTTAAACTATAGGTCCATGTTTAATATGACTGTTGGGAGTAGAGCTGACAACCCTGCCTCGTAAACAAAAAAGTATCTCATTTCATGTTTAGGAATCTGCCAGCAGGTTTTAATTGCAATAAAATATAGCTCTAAATTTAAATAATTAAAATTTTGAATTTCATAATAGTAAAAGAAAAATTAAATGAAAAAATTCCACAGAAATTATTGATTTCGTCGATTTTATTTATTTATTTATGTTTTGCGCCGCTTATGTCTGACTAGAATCCCCAACAAGTAAAAGATTCACCCGTTTCTGCTTTTAAACCGGATGTTTACCTCTCCACATAATCAGTAGTTGAACAATAACATAAAACTTTTTGTTTTTTATGTGGTTTTAGGTCACAATTTTAATGTATACTATAATCTTTCCACATTAAATGACTAACTATTTTTTTTTCTTATAATACTTGAAATTAAATAATCCTCTTCGCTATTTTCTGACAAAACAAACCAAAAATTTGATAAATTTGCTTACAAAATAACAAACAGTCATTTTTTTTACAAATATTATTCTTATTGTTATACTTATTATTCTACGAAAATATTTGAAAGAAAGATAACGAAATTACTGAAAGCTTACAGCACGTAATCGTGCCATTCCTTGGAAAAATAGCAACCCAGTCATTGAGATTCTAAAAATCACAGAGCTAATATCCGTTACAAAAGCTACTATCTAAATATTTGGACATCCTTTTTTGACTCGTGAGAAAACCACACATTTCATGCGATATCCACCTTGACTTCGAAATAACAAAATAAAAAAAAGAAAGACTACGCCAAAAAAAGACCGCCAAAAATCGTGAAGCCGTATAAATGACCAGTCATTACCAACAATGACTGAGTGACTTTTCGCCAATCCCTTCTATAAACCCATTCATCTATACACAGAGGGGTGGAAAAAATCACAGTTCATACTGTAACTGTAACTAAAGCTCATCAAAAGAAAACTGTCCAAAGACAGAGGGGGTGTGAAGGGGGGCAAAAATCGTTTTCATATTCATCCCGTCACGGGAGTAGGGTGTCCCATGGTCGCGTGACAGTACACGTGCCACGACGTGACTCTGCAATAGAAATGTAAAGCGATTTCGTTCGCCACCCTTTCGTAAATGGTTACTGGTGGCTGACTGATATGCCAGATTAATTCGTTGTAGATCCAGGCGTAATCGGAGGGTGGTTCTTTTCAAACGATATATATTTTTCCTCCCCTTTTTTTGGCGTATGTGTGTTTAGGAAGGGGGCGCTCGTGAGAAAATGCGGGGCGGGTGTTTTCCGCTTTTGGTCACACAGACTACCGCAATGAGAGGGCATTTATGCACCCACGATTTTTTTGTTCAGGAAGTTTGGGGTGTGCACGCGCCTACCTTAAACAACGACGACTTGTTCCAGCTTTTGTGCGTAGCGTTCTTTATTTTTTCGCAGGGATTGGACTCGATAAAAAAAAAAGTCAAAGCGTGAATTTGGTGAGTCTATACCGTTCACTGAGCGTGAACGTTATCACAGTTCAGAAAGAAAGCGTTAAAGAGTCAAGCATATTGAGATTCGTTATCGCAGCAGTCTTCTGCGAGTCAAATCATTGGTGATGCTAACTTAAAATATGATTGATGATGATGGTACAAGTAGTGTTTTGATAGGTGGTAGAATGTTAAGCTAATAAAATTTACTTTATTTAAAGTGGATCATATACTGGATAATCCAAAAGAATTTACTATTAAGTTTTTAAAAAAATGAAAGCACATGTTACATGTGAACGTATACTTCAATTTATATTTTACAGATAGTGCCAGATTGCTATAGTGCCGATAGATATAGATTTATATTTTACTGATAGTACAATCTGTAAAATTTTGATACAAAAAATATGCTTTTAATAAATACAATTTTTCCATCCCACACTATAATTAGAAAAAAGAAGTTTTATCGTAGTATATTATTGACGTATTGAGTACGGAAAAAATTCACAACAAGAAATAAATCTACCAAGATGATAGTTCGAAATTTAGCGGGGAAATTAGGAGAACCTGATGGTGTAAGGACTCTCCAACTTACGGACTGCGATCACCATTAATCCGGCTGCCACATATTATTTGATTACATTGTAAAATGTAATATTTACAATGTAAGTAAATAATAATAATAATACTAATAATAAAATAAAATCAGATGTTTTTATGTAACGACTTATTAAGAAACACCATAACTGACATGCATAATGAAATTGAACATTTCAACTGCAATGCATGGTATGTGATTTGTCCTAAAAACTTACAAGTGACGTACGTAGGTAATTCCCATAATGAAATTAAATATTATAACTATGATACTGCATTTTTATTAGTTTCAATACTGCATTTGTTTAAAAAAATGGAATAAATCATTCTCAGGATTAAATAAAAATAAATATTACTAAGTACGGAAGAATCATTGTAGTGGCATATATAAGTTAGATCAATTGAAAAATTTATATCTAATTGCTGTAGTACTTTATATAATGTATCTATTCGTCATGTTTCAGCCGTTTAGCATAATAGTTTAATTTTTGCCAATTTAATTTTCTAACAGAATGAATTTGTACTAAAAGATGTTTTTTCCATAACAGAATTTTGAAGTAATAAGCGATGGAAAACAACAAAAAGGGACAGAAAATTTTGCAATGATTGGCTAATTGTTGTTATTGTTTCTTAAAAATAAAACCATTACAGTAAAAGAAGGAAAAGTTTTTCATACTTACTCTTATTTTTGTTCTACAGAAATCTTGAAATCATGTGCGACTAATATAGCATATTGGTAGCTGCTCCAGCTTTAACCAGAGTGCACGAAAGGGTTGCTATAATCCAACCACATTGTATCACCATAATTTTAAAATAACACATATGTATTATTTGAAGGGTTCACATCTTTCTCCTCAAAACTAACGAAAAGTTATAGTTGTATAGTCGTCAAGTTTCCATCATAATCGTCAAGTTTTTGTCACCTGTATAGACATGAAGATTTTTGGTTCAACATCTCTTGTCGAGTTTCTAATAAAGTATCCCAATATGAGCAACTCAAAACCACCTTACATGGAGTATAATCGGTTTTTGATTCATTTGAGAAAAAACTTTTATGTTCAAAAGTTTCACCTACTAGCAAAAAAGAAAAAATGTTTGATAAGCTACCGAAAGCTCCTGCAATCAATCAATTTCTCCTCGTGTGACGAAAGCTTCAATCAACTAAGGACTTTCCGAAAAGCAATCCCTCTTCTGCCAGGGTTTGTCAGATAGATTTCGGTGATCCTTCCAGAATAAGAAGAATCACCAAACAGAGTTGTATTCATTTCGCAATAATAAGTTAATGCAACTAAAATTGATGCAGATACTCATTTGAGCAACTCTTAAGAATTAATTTTGTGCATTTTTGAAGCATTATTTATCTTTCTTTCCTGATATATTATATTCTGAAAAAACTGAATTTGAAAAACTATTCTGAAATTTATTTAAAGAATTAAAAATAAAATAATAAAATAATTTTTTAAAAATGATAAATAATAAAATAATAAAATAATTGAAAATAATAAAATAATTTAAAAATATTTTTATATTAAAATTTGATAATTATAATAATAAAATATTTGTTAAATTATAATACTAAAAAATATAATTATAAATAAAAATTTTAAAATAGTTCAAATATTTGCCAACACATTCAATATGTGAAACATTCTCAATTCATAGCGCTGGTTTATAAAAGTTCTTTTTTCAAATAAATACATTTACTTAAATGTATATAAGTTTTTAAATATTTTATAAATCTTTATATACAGTTTTTTTTTTAAATATTTACTTAAATGTATATTAAGTTTTATATGAAACAAGTGAACATGAAGTGTAACATTAACAGGAAGTGTAAATAGTATAATAAAAACGGAAAAATAAAATGAAAAGCAAAAAATTTAACGTTAAAAATTAACGTTAAAATGTTAACGTTGGTCTTTTAACAGGAAAATTCACCTGATTTAAATGTAGTACAGTTTATTAGTTTCTTATTAAATACTTTTAAAATTATCTAATAAATTTTACTAACTGCTTTATATTCTCTAAATTTCATTTAGAAATTAAAATAACTTTTTTAATGAAAAATTTTGCAATATATATTTATTTTCTGGATTTAAAGCAAAAGGACTAGATAAAATGTATTGACGAAATACTAATTTTATTAATCAGAAATTTAGGATTCAATTTGATCCTGAAAAATTGTTAGGGATTATAATCAATTTCTATGTTTTAATTTCAATTTAGTAGTAAGATTTTCATGCCTGTAAGTTTTTATTATTATTAAATAAGAATTCTCATTAAATTGTTATTGATGATATGTTTCTTATTTAATAATATAGTGATGTCAATTCCTTTATTTAATTTAAATACGAACGGCATGTATAACATTTTTTCATTATAATACATTTTTTTTTTCATGTATTACATGTTTTTTCCCTGTAAAGCTCATATCTATTACATGGTTTTTTTTATCATGGAATTTTTATTACACTTTATTTGTTACATTTTTTACAGTTACACTTTATCGATAATAAAGTGAGGACTTGATGGCCGAATGACTAGCACTCGGTGTCACAGGCGTCGTATTCGAGTCCCAGGGGTGCCATGAATGTTTGTAGTGGTTCGGAATCCACTACAAGCCGTAGGTTTCGGTCTAATATAACCGTAAAAAGTTAGGCGTACGGCTGACAACCCTACCCTGTGAAAAGTCAGCGTCCCGGCGAAAAATCAAACTTCGACCTAAGGGCTCTCCATCACAACAGAAGCTACCCCTTTCTCTCCTTCAATTAGACCACATGGGTTCTTGACTTGATCTAGATGTTGCTGTCTACCAAATGGGATAAGAAACAGTAATAGATTTTATATCCGTGCGTAGGTATTGTGCAGTAAGACTGAGATTCGAATACGTTGGTGGCGTTTGTTATAGTCATTGATTACAGAAATGATGATGCACTAAGATTATGAATGAGAAAAGTGTAAACGTGAAAAAAGGGTAAACGCGTGACAATCAGGTTGCCTGGTAGGATTTTACTGGGTTTTTCTTCGCACGAAAGGCAATGTCCTCCCCTCATCACAAGTCGGTGTGCTGTTCGTGGCATCCATACATGGAATACGAGGCTCGTCGGTGTTCTACACACAATAAAAAAAAAGTTATACATTTTGAAAAAAAATACATTGGATTTAGTTACTATAAAGTTATAGATCAAGACAGCATGTTTCTTAATAACTGAGATTTTTCTCATAAAACATTTTGTTTTAAAAAAATAATCTTCAAACAATTAGTCCCAAGTCTACGGTTTTTGACAATGAATATTTCATTATTTTTTCTGTAACAGATTAAATACTTTTTAGTTAATTACCACTGCTATCCATATCGATAAATTGTTGATAATTTTTTTCTCTGCATCATAACAACTGTTTTTGTTGTTGTTTCTTATCCCACTTGGCTGGCCAAGCCCACGAGCCCATGCATTCTCATGATTGAAGGGGAAGGAAGCAGCTTCTGTTGTGATGGAGCACCCGTAGGTAGAAGCCTGACTTTTGCTCCGTGACGCTCTTACAGTCATAGGAGACCGGGACCTACGGCTTAAAGTGGATTCCGAACCACTACAAACATCCATGGCACCGCCGGGATTCGAACCCGAAACCTGTGGCACCGAGCGCCAGATACTCGGCCATTTAGGTCCCAAATTTGCCAGGTGGTCACCCACCCAAGTACTGACCGCGCCCAATGATGCTTGACTTCGGTGATCTAACGAGAACCGATATATTCAGCATGGTACGGCCGTTGGCATAACAACTATATATACACTATTATATCAACTTACATGAAATTGGAGTTGCATGGTTCTTGATTTTTTCGTTAGGCAACATTGCCGCCCGCTATCTACAGCGTCTCTGTTGGTTACGATTCTCCGATTACGAGCACGATTACGATTGTACTATCGATGGCAGCTAAGATTGTTTTGTTATACGATCACTAAACTTAAGAAAAGAAAAAAATATGTAGAGAATCATTAGAAAAAAGTTTTATTTCGTAGTTATTTTTGATGTTTTCTTAATTTTTAGCTACTGCTCTATTATTTCTTCTTTATAGCAGATTCATTTTTTTTTTTTTTTTTTTTTTTTTTTTTTTTTTTTATTTTATTTTTACTAAATTATTATTTCACTCATTATTATTATTAAATTAATTGTTTATTATTATTATTTAAATAATTATTTCATTTTTTTTATACAATTATTATTTTATTTCCTTCCGATTTGTTTTTCGAACTTGATTTATAGATTATACTAGTTTATTTTGATTGACGAAAAACTTCATTGCATCAATAGTTATTTAAAATTTTTTACATTTTTATTGTCAAACATTTTTATTAAATTGTAAATTTTATTATGTGGGTAAAAGTAAAAAAAAATTAAAAATGGACAATTTTTTTTAATTTTGTAAGGAAAATGGCCTGTTTTCAAAATTATTGTGGAATGCTTTAAAGAATAGAAAATTATGAAGGAAAACCATAAAAAGAATATACTAGTTTATTTTGATTGACGAAAAACTTCATTGCATCAATATTTATTTAAAATTTTTTACATTTTTATTGTCAAACATTTTTATTAAATTGTAAATTTTATTATGTGGGTAAAAGTAAAAAAAAATTAAAAATGGACAATTTTTTTTAATTTTGTAAGGAAAATGGCCTGTTTTCAAAATTATTGTGGAATGCTTTAAAGAATAGAAAATTATGAAGGAAAACCATAAAAAGAATATACTAGTTTATTTTGATTGACGAAAAACTTCATTGCATCAATATTTATTTAAAATTTTTTACATTTTTATTGTCAAACATTTTTATTAAATTGTAAATTTTATTATGTGGGTAAAAGTAAAAAAAAATTAAAAATGGACAATTTTTTTTAATTTTGTAAGGAAAATGGCCTGTTTTCAAAATTATTGTGGAATGCTTTAAAGAATAGAAAATTATGAAGGAAAAACCATAAAAGAATATACTAGTTTATTTTGATTGACGAAAAACTTCATTGCATCAATAGTTATTTAAAATTTTTTACATTTTTATTGTCAAACATTTTTATTAAATTGTAAATTTTATTATGTGGGTAAAAGTAAAAAAAAAAAAATTAAAAATGGACAATTTTTTTAATTTTGTAAGGAAAATGGCCTGTTTTCAAAATTATTGTGGAATGCTTTAAAGAATAGAAAATTATGAAGGAAAACCATAAAAAGAATATACTAGTTTATTTTGATTGACGAAAAACTTCATTGCATCAATATTTATTTAAAATTTTTTACATTTTTATTGTCAAACATTTTTATTAAATTGTAAATTTTATTATGTGGGTAAAAGTAAAAAAAATTAAAAATGGACAATTTTTTTAATTTTGTAAGGAAAATGGCCTGTTTTCAAAATTATTGTGGAATGCTTTAAAGAATAGAAAATTATGAAGGAAAACCATAAAAGAATATACTAGTTTATTTTGATTGACGAAAAACTTCATTGCATCAATAGTTATTTAAAATTTTTTACATTTTTATTGTCAAACATTTTTATTAAATTGTAAATTTTATTATGTGGGTAAAAGTAAAAAAAAATTAAAAATGGACAATTTTTTTTAATTTTGTAAGGAAAATGGCCTGTTTTCAAAATTATTGTGGAATGCTTTAAAGAATAGAAAATTATGAAGGAAAACCATAAAAAAGAATATACTAGTTTATTTTGATTGACGAAAAACTTCATTGCATCAATATTTATTTAAAATTTTTTACATTTTTATTGTCAAACATTTTTATTAAATTGTAAATTTTATGTGGGTAAAAGTAAAAAAAAATTAAAAATGGACAATTTTTTTTAATTGTGTAAGGAAAATGGCCTGTTTTCAAAATTATTGTGGAATGCTTTAAAGAATAGAAAATTATGAAGGAAAACCATCAAAAGAATATACTAGTTTATTTTGATTGACGAAAAACTTCATTGCATCAATATTTATTTAAAATTTTTTACATTTTTATTGTCAAACATTTTTATTAAATTGTAAATTTTATGTGGGTAAAAGTAAAAAAAAATTAAAAATGGACAATTTTTTTTAATTTTGTAAGGAAAATGGCCTGTTTTCAAAATTATTGTGGAATGCTTTAAAGAATAGAAAATTATGAAGGAAAACCATAAAAAGAATATACTAGTTTATTTTGATTGACGAAAAACTTCATTGCATCAATATTTATTTAAAATTTTTACATTTTTATTGTCAAACATTTTTATTAAATTGTAAATTTTATGTGGGTAAAAGTAAAAAAAATTAAAAATGGACAATTTTTTTTTTTAATTTTGTAAGGAAAATGGCCTGTTTTCAAAATTATTGTGGAATGCTTTAAAGAATAGAAAATTATGAAGGAAAACCATAAAAAGAATATACTAGTTTATTTTGATTGACGAAAAACTTCATTGCATCAATATTTATTTAAAATTTTTTACATTTTTATTGTCAAACATTTTTATTAAATTGTAAATTTTATGTGGGTAAAAGTAAAAAAAAAATTAAAAATGGACAATTTTTTTTTAATTTTGTAAGGAAAATGGCCTGTTTTCAAAATTATTGTGGAATGCTTTAAAAAAGAATAGAAAATTATGAAGGAAAACCATAAAAAAGAATATACTAGTTTATTTTGATTGACGAAAAACTTCATTGCATCAATATTTATTTAAAATTTTTACATTTTATTGTCAAACATTTTTATTAAATTGTAAATTTTATGTGGGTAAAAGTAAAAAAAAAATTAAAAATGGACAATTTTTTTTTTTAATTTTGTAAGGAAAATGGCCTGTTTTCAAAATTATTGTGGAATGCTTTAAAGAATAGAAAATTATGAAGGAAAACCATAAAAAGAATATACTAGTTTATTTTTGATTGACGAAAAACTTCATTGCATCAATAGTTATTTAAAATTTTTTACATTTTTATTGTCAAACATTTTTATTAAATTGTAAATTTTATTATGTGGGTAAAAGTAAAAAAAAATTAAAAATGGACAATTTTTTTAATTTTGGAAGGAAAATGGCCTGTTTTCAAAATTATTGTGGAATGCTTTAAAGAATAGAAAATTATGAAGGAAAACCATAAAAAGAATATACTAGTTTATTTTGATTGACGAAAAACTTCATTGCATCAATATTTATTTAAAATTTTTTACATTTTTATTGTCAAACATTTTTATTAAATTGTAAATTTTATGTGGGTAAAAGTAAAAAAAAATTAAAAATGGACAATTTTTTTTAATTTTGTAAGGAAAATGGCCTGTTTTCAAAATTATTGTGGAATGCTTTAAAGAATAGAAAATTATGAAGGAAAACCATCAAAAGAATAGCAATTTTAATAAATGTTTTCCTTCTAAGTTAATGTTTTTACTAGTTCTCCATCCCAATTAAATAACAAATATATGTATTTATATACAAAGTTATACATCAACATCATTAGATCCATCTATCCTCGACTTTGATATATTACTATATTTCAGAATGTTACTGTATAAAATGAACAGAATAAAACATCAAGATTGCTGATATTTATAAAGGAAAAAAACCCAGAGAAATGATGGTATTCTTTCATATAAAACATCAAAATTGCTGATATTTAAAAAGGGGGAAAAAAGACCAAAGAAACGATAGTATACTTTGATATAAAATATCAATATTGCTGATATTTAGAGGGGGCGGGAAGAAACAGAGAAACGATAATATTCTTTCATATAAAACATCAAGATTGCTGATATTTAAAAAGGAAAAATAGGCCAGTGAAACGATAGTATTCTTTCATATAAAACATCAAGATTGCTGATATTTAAAAAGGAAAAATAGGCCAGTGAAACGATAGTATTCTTTCATATAAAACATCAAGATTGCTGATATTTAAAAAGGAAAAATAGGCCAGTGAAACGATAGTATTCTTTCATATAAAACATCAAGATTGCTGATATTTAAAAAGGAAAAATAGGCCAGTGAAACGATAGTATTCTTTCATATAAAACATCAAGATTGCTGATATTTAAAAAGCGGAAAAAGACCAGAAAAACCATAGTATTCTTTCATATAAAACAAAAAGATTACTGATATTTAAAAAGCGAAAAAAAGACAAGAGAAAACGATAGTATTCTTTCATATTATTATCATTACTATTGTAATTAGACGAAATGTTCCAATAAACATTAACATTAGGTATAGATACAGAATAGATTCAAACCCAATTTTCAACCTACGTCTCCCAAACGACCAGGACAAGGTGAGGGCTACGAACGATAAAAAAGGGATGCTTGGGGGGAGGGAGGGTGTTAGAGAGGGATGCTCGAGAGCTTTTCGAACGCGGGTGCTATGATGGATGGGGGCGAGAAGTCAATGAGTGAAACCACCGTTTTCACAGCGGATAGGTGTCGTTTTTCAGCAGTGGGGGAAGGCTGCTCATTCTGCTAATTCTTTGAGCATATGCTCGGGGCAGCGTCGGTGCAAACGATCCCACCAGGGGTGGTTCATTTCCCTACTCTCCCCCCCCCTTCCATTCGATTTTATATAGCCTGGAACAAGATGTTCCATTGAATCTTAATGGAAAGAGTGCGAATGCAGCAGTTAAAAAAAAAAGTTGGGTTTTTTTTTTCCTCCAGTTTATACTGCCAAGAATTTTTTGGAATAATGTATTTTTTGGAACACTCCGCTGCTGTGAAAATCCTGAGTGTGCGAGATGTTTTGAAGCGATAGCGTAAATAAATGACGCCAGGATGTTCAGGAAGTGTTGAAAGTTAAAAGATGCGTCACTTTGATGTGTTATTGCGGAGTTTTCGGAAGGGGTAATGGGTTAAAAATACTTTTGAGGAATTTTTTTTTTTTTTTTTATGAATTTTTGGGAATCGAATAAACACATTGATTGAAAGATAGTACCATTATTTGTGGACACTGTACGAGATACGATTTGTATTTTCGTGATATTAAAGTTCAATAATTTAATTTGTAGCTTCCCATAAAATGCAAAGCAAAAAGGCTTTGTACTTTGACCTATGTTTTCCCCACTAGAAAAAATACCACCATGAGTACCATGAGAATACCCGCATGAAAGAATACCCCCAAGAATTTTTGTTAGGCATTTAACATTTCTCTTTCAGCCTTTCCTGCCTATAAATTTACTGTATCCACCTTCGTGTGCTGATGGCCGAGTGGTTAGCGCTCTGGTGCTCCGTATAACAGGTTTCCGGTGTGAGTCCCAGCTGTGCCATGGTTGTTTGTAGTGATTCGGAATTTACTTTAAACTGTAGGTCCCGGTCCGTTTAGCCCTCATATGCACAAGATAACCGTAGAGAGACAAACCAAACCAATCATCATAGACACCGTTATTAAGTTCCCTAGATTTGAAAACACAATGCCCCAACAATCATAATTGCAAAGATGTGGCAGATTCAACTTTGCCGAGGATGCACCATGGAGTGGCTGCTACGCTGCACCCAACACTGTGCCACCACAGTAATGAACAAATTTTCTCAAAGGCTACTGCGAGATTCGCACAAATTTTTTTTCTGCTGAAAAGGACATTCCAGCGCTGATACAAAAGTTTTCACATCGTTCTTGGTTTTCAAGCACTCTTAATTAAAAAACCTAATACGCGTGCTGCCTGATGGCCAATTGACTAACGCTTTGACCTTTGGTACCACAACCTTCAGGTTCGAATCCTGGAGGTGGATTAATGTTTGTTAGTGGTTCGGAATCCACGTTTAGCAGTCGGTCTAATAAGCCTAAAGTGCGCCAAAAAATGACAGTAGAGAAACTAACTAAGCCCAATGCACCAACCACAGACCTCTCCAGTCATGCAAAGTAAAAATTAATTGTTATTTACGTATTTGTATAAAATTTTATTTTTCTTAAATTTTAATGGAAAAAATATTTAAAGCCATCACTCAAATTCTGTAAATTTTTCAATTGTTCATTAAAAACTTAAATAATTTTTATATTTTATTAACGGATTTATAATTAAAAGATAATTTTTTTACATAACATATTGATTAACATCGAAAGGTCTGGACAAATATTAAAAGATTTTAATGAGATTTTGGGATTTAATTTATTCGAACTTTTTTTTCGAATGCTGTTTCAGCTTTATAATTCAGGTTCACTGCTCAGAGTTTTCCTATCCGATAGTTAGAATGCTTCACTGTTATGTGAACTCGAGTTAAAACAAAAAGATGATATTCCGCGTTTGCGAAGTGCAATAATTCTTAAATTTTCACTCTCCTTTGTACAAAAAGAAAAAATGCTCAGTCCTAGTTTCATTATTTAATTCAAAGATATAGTAGCTTCGACATTATAATTCATTTTTTTGTGATATATGAATAGCAGGTATAGCAGATATGAATGCTGAGAATAATGACAAAAAAAAAAAAAAAAGGGGGGAGTAATTGTTCAAAATCCGAATTATGCATAAGCTGCAGCAACGAAATTCAAAATCATTTAACAGACACGAAACAAATTGTTGGACTACAATAACTGCATTGGAAGATCAATATATATATATATATATATATATATATATATTCGATGGCAGGGTGTTAAAACATGTTGTCCAGGAAATTCGTATAACCTGAAATATCTTAATGAACCCAAAGGGAAATAATTATAATATTTTGAGGACAGCCTTTTTAACAAATGCATACCCTCAGGATATCATCGTATATTTTTTTTAATGGCATTTCAGGATTTTTGCATTGCGAATGCTGCGGTAGTTCTCATATACAATTTTGGTATGCGTGCAGCGAATACCAGTAGTCCTTTTTCTCGTGCAAAACGTGATGTTTCTAATTCACTTTTTTGTCACTTCTCCTTTGTTTTTTGTGTTCATATATTGCGTTCTTGACATGTAAAGTGCGATTATTGTAGCAGCTATTAGCGCTCGTTCACGCATTAGTTTTGTAGTTTTGCATATATTTCTTTAACTATTTATTCAAAAGAGTTTTAAATTTTTTGAAGGCATCACTTGTATCTTATACATAACGTATATTTCAATATTTGGTTCTAATGTTCATGTATTTTATTCTTCATATATGCATATACACACATACACATCGGTATACGTCCGCATTGGTATAAGTCCAACTTGATACTATATATGTCATAATGCGAAACATTTTGTTAAGTATACAAAATTTGTTCGGAATACGACTAATATGCATGAAATTGGTGATTTGCCAAGTGGATGTATTGCAGAGAAATATATCCACTCCACAATATTGCAGAGAAATAGCAGGTCAACGAATACCACACAAGCCACAAAAGCATTGTCTGAAATGATGAGACAATGTCACATTTCCGTTAAATCTGGTGATTCTCTACTAAGTAAGAAAAAGAGACAGAAAATTAAATTTGGTAAAATTTCCATTTATGTATATATTCCATTTAAATGCTTTTGTATTTATATCATTTTAGTATTAAACAGTGATTAAATTATATAATTCAATTACTTCTTCATTGGCGCAACAGCACCATGGTGGGCCAATGCCATCTGCATATTAGCGAATTCGTGACAGGAGATGTTTTCTTTTTATGGGGTAGGGTTGTCAGCCCCATGCCCAAATCATACAATCACATCCCTCTATAACATCTCGATAACATTAAGATTCTTTTTTTACAGGAAAATGGATTAATCATTACCATCTCATTGTTTATGGGAAAAATTCATTTGGCAAAAGCCAAATGATTTGGAACGGTTTAACGACGAATTTCTAGACATCACTGCATATGCCTCACACGTATTAATTTGCAAGGGAAGCTTATGTTCAAATCCACTGAAGGTGTCCTTTATAGTCACTACTTTATAGAAGACACGATGGCGAATATAACTCAGTATGTAGGCGTCTCGTATCTACAGTTAGATGGCCTGATTTTCTATGAGACATCCAATATGAAGCTGTTGCTCCCAAAAGCTCACGTAGAAGGCAATATCTTTCTTTCATGTTGAGGGACTCGTAATATATATATATATATATATATATAGTGTATGTATGTGTGTGTGTGTGTTTATTTTTAATTACGTCGAGGATTGCATTGCACTGACCATTTCCCTGTGACTGAACCGACGAATGCTGTTACTCATTTAGCACTACCCAGGGGGAACGTGTAGATTAAATATACCGACGCGAGCAACGCTACCCCCACAACGCTCTGCGATCATATGAGGCTGGGACCTACGGTTTAAAGTGTATACTCCTACAAACTCCATGGCACCACCGGAATATGAGGTACCGAGCGCCAGAGCACTAACCCCTCGGCCATCACTGCCCCATATACATATGTAGAGCATGGCACACATAAGTGAAGTATAAATCACCACTGTTGTACAAAAAAAATGTTTATAAAATTATCTTAAATTTTATATGAATTATTTATATTAAAAAGCAACTATAATTTTTAAACATTAAAAAAAAATTAGAAAAAAATAATTTGTGAGGGGGAATATGTTAAAAATTTTATTGCAATTGAAACAGAATAATTGTTCATCTAGTATTCTCAGTATCTTCAAAGATCTTAGGAACATCCAAAATACGGCAATATCTTTCAAGGAAGCAGGAAAAAATGGCACTCGCCAATAAATATATGTGTGAAGTAGCAACAAAAGCAGATAAAAATTAACAATGAGAAGTGATTAACAATAGCAGGAGCATCCATGAAAAACTTTCTCATAGCTAGAAAAATAAAAAAAACTTTTATTTTACAACTTTAACCTCGTTTTTTGTCCCATTTTTGTGTTTCGTATAACACGAATTCACATAAATCAGAATGATTCAGGAAAATGTACCATGCTGCACAAGAGTACTTGCATAAATTAATTTAAAATGTCAGTAGAATTACAGAAGAATTAGAATGCAACAGAATTACAGAAGAATTAGAAGGTAATAGAATTATAGAAAATTGCAATAGTATTATTTATAGCAAGAAACTGTTATTTTTCAAATTTAAATAAATTTTTTTTTGTGACCGTTTCTTCACTTTAAACTTTTTTTATTATTTCTAAGTATTGAAGATCTCCATGTTTGTTGTCAATAAATTTCTTTTTAATACCAGCCAATGGTTTTTTAATGCAGGCACTTTTATTTAATACTAGCCATTTTTTTTTAATGATGGCAATTTTTTAAAATACTGGCCAAAATTTTTTTAAATACCACCAATTTATTTTTCATACTGGCTGGTTCTCTAATGCAGTTAATGCAGGCAATTTTTATTTCATACTGGCGAATGGTTTTTTAATGATTGCAATTTTTTAAAATACTGACCAATTTTTTTTTTTTTTTTTTTAAATGCTGGCAATTTTTTTTTAATACTGGCTAATTTTTCTTCAATGTAGTTAATGCAGGCCCTTTTCTTTTTTTTCCCCTAGCTTTTGTTTTATTTATGCTTATACAAGTTGTAAATTATCTTTCTATTAGGTTTTTTTTTTTTTTTTTTTTTTTTTTTTTTTTTTTTTTTTTTTTTTTTATCGTATCTTATTTAACAAATTTCATAACTTCATACATTTTTTTTATTGGTTCTTGAACTTTATTTATTACCCTAGTATTTTAATTAGTAGGGGAATGCATACTATTTCTATAAGGATACATACGGTAGATGAGATGTAACTTAAAATAAAGTAAAAAATACCCAAAAAATTTTTTTTTTTTTTCAGCAATGAGCATGTAAGAATTAAACAGTTATTAATAATCCCATCTATATATCAACAATTAAATAAACCTCGTCATTTAAACATTAACTGTGGTTTTTAGAAGTGTAATATAAAGAAATAAACAGCACAGTTAAGAACATCAAACTGGAATCAGATAATGCGTGGGTGAAGGAGTAAGAATTCTAATTGTATTCGAGAAGAATCAGCAGTTATAATAATAGATTATTTAACACTTCCTTTTAACTTCCAAAATCTTTAACAAAGAAATTAAACAACAGCGAAAATGAGACAAAGGCTTTTGTCTTTCAAGGAAGTGGGAAAAGTACCACACTCAGCAAAAAAATATGTGTTATGGAATAAGAAGGAAAGCAAAAATAACAATAAAAAAGTGTTCAACAATGGACGGCG
Source organism: Caerostris darwini (assembly GCA_021605075.1). Taxonomy (NCBI): domain Eukaryota; kingdom Metazoa; phylum Arthropoda; class Arachnida; order Araneae; family Araneidae; genus Caerostris; species Caerostris darwini. The sequence continues at coordinate 142,779 of BPLQ01012963.1, read as the reverse complement.
AAAGTCCCTAAAAAAAAAATCCCGCTTAGATTCGCTTAAAACCCGACTGTAAAACATGCCGTAATAAAAGCATATAGTCGCGTGTCATATCAGCAGGGAATCCTCATAAAAAAAAAACACGATAATAAAAATATCTCTCGCCGATACTATTCGGCGAAATCCAAATCTCTGAGAATCTGCTGAAGCAGTTGCGATCCAATCCGTGTTCGCCTCGAGGCGCAGATCGTATTGCTAAGCAAGCAGCATCGAGCTCGTTGCCATGGCGATGACCTCTGCGGAAAGAAGCGAGCTGGTTGCTGGGCGGGACCGCGGAGTGGGCGGAGCGCGGCGAGGGACCCGCCCACACGGCGGAGATGACGGATGTGTTTACTTTGATGTGATATGACAGTCGAAACGGGTCAATTTCGCGAGGAAAAACAAACCTTTGATTCGGATGGATTCGATAGATGATATCGCGTTCGCTTTCGTTCAAGGTTGTTTAAAGAAAAGATTTCTCGTACCATTAAACATGTCACAGAGGAGAAGCTTTACCGAAAAGAAGAAGAAAAAAAAGTGTTCACCTGTATATCAAATCAGTAAACTATATTATATTCAGTAGACATTTATTCGCTATGTATGTATTAAAAAAGATGAATAAAGCATAAAAGAGTTAGACATTTACAGACAATTCTTAAATATGGATTTTTTTTTTTTTTTTTTTTTTTTTCCTCCTCATGGAAAAAAAAATCTAGTCAGTATATAAAATTGCTGTACTTGCAAATTAGCTTTTTCAGGGCCATGCATTTCATTAACTATGGACTCGCATGTATTTCATATGTATATATATATATATATATATATATATATATATATATATATATATATATATATATACACATGCACATATACACATTTCATGTATACATAAATATACATATGTATACATACATATACAAATACTTAAATATATATACATATACACATTTCATATATTTCATTTACATTTATTCACTATGTATATATTAAAAAAAAAAAAAGATGAATAAAGCATAAAAGAGTTTAACATTTGCAAACAAAGATTTTTTTTTTTTTTTTGGAAAAAATCAAGTCAGTAAATAAAATTCTTATTCTTATTAAGTTATCTTTTTCAAGTACATTTATTCGCTATGTATATATTTTAAAAAAAGATGAATAAAGCATAAAAGTTATTTACAGACAATTTATAATTTTTTAGACAATTACAGACAATATATCAATTTTTAGACATTTACAGACAATTCTTAAATAAAGATTTTAATATGGATTTAAAAAAGATTAGTAAAGCATAAAAGACATTTACAGACAATTTATTAATTTTTTTACGCAATTACAGACAATTCTTAAATAAAATTTTTTTCCTCTTGGAAAAAATCAAGTCAGTGAATAAAATTCTTGTTCTTATTAAGTTAGCTTTTTCATCGACATGTAATTCTTGGGCATTTATTCGCTATGCATATATGTATTAAAAAAAAGAATAAAAAAGCATAAAAGAGTTAGACAATTACAGATAATTCTTAAATAAAGATTTTTTTCTTCTTGGAAAATACAATTCTTCAGTAAATACAATTCTTGTTCTTATTAAGGAAGCTTTTTCATGGACATTTATTCCCTATGTATGTATTAAAAAAAGATGACTAAAGTATAAAGAAGTTAGATATTTACAGACAATTCTTAAATAAAGATTGGAAAAAATCAAGTCAATAAATAAAATTCTTGTTCATATTAACTTAGCTTTTTTCATGGACATGGACATGCTGAGACATACATATATATATGTTTAAGTATGTTATATATATATATATATATTAAAATTTATTGAAAAGCAATTTGCTACAAATTACTTTAACAATAAATGCAAAATAAAGATATATTGTCAGCTCAAAAATAATATATATAGATATATTATTATTCTTTCCAATGTAATGTCATTGATTTGTAAGCATTATAACCGTAGACTAATACCTCTAGTTGAAAGAATTCAAAAAATTTTCCATTTCTAATTTATACTGAAATCTCAATGGTCCTATTATTTGACAATATTAGTTTTCATATTTTTATTACTTTTTTTTTTTTTTACTTTTTCTACCTTATTGTACTACTGTCGATATAAAATAAACTAACGGCATTGCTGTAGACAATTAACAAAAAAAAAATAGACTCGATAACGTTTGTAATGTTCAGCATCTTGCCTCGTTAGTCTGACTAACTGGTGGAAATATTCCGGGTTTTCTCCTATACGATATGCAAATTCTGGGTAGTTCCCCCTAAAAAAGTCCATCCAAAAGCCACTGCCCTCCTTTATCAGCGTCACGGAACGAAGTAACATTTCTACCTACGGGTGTTCCATCACAACAGAAGCAGTTCCATCCATCCATAAGAACACGCGGATTTATGGACTTTGTCTAAATAATGCTGTCTACCAAGTGAGATTTAAATAAGATTGTTTGGCGAAAAACAACTTTTTGATTACGCTTGTTTGTAAAATGCTAAACATTCAATGCCAATACTTCCAATTGCAATAGCAAATGTAAAAAAAATTTCCAGCTAATGTCCTTCCAAAAAGCCTTACAAAATATTATTTCAGTCTTTGATTTTGCAATGAATAAAATAAAATCATTCATCGTAAATTCAAAGACTAAAAAAACTTTTAAAAAGACTTTTCTAATTTAAATGAATCTGCAATAGTAAATATAAAAAGAATTTCTAGCTAATGGCCATTCCAAAAATCATAAAGAATATTTTTTGGCATTATAAATAATAAAGAATTTTTTTTTTAGTTTTTAAATTTGCAACGAATGAAATAAATTCACATGAGCACAATGTATAATAAATATTTTGTTTTTATGTTTTTCAGCGATGACTTCTTAACCAAATATTGAGAAATTTACTCTATATTGAGGTAACATAATTAATATTTTTCACTTAATTTATTGACATTAATAAGTTTATTTTAATCAATTATGTGCAATAAAGATATTTAAATAAATTAACAGAAAAATAACACAAAATATTAGGAATTACTAAACTCCTGTGCAAACTATTTAACCCAAAATTGACTAACTGACCTGGTTTTATGATTAATGGACCATCTGTAAAACCAATTTTATGTTAAAAGACATTCATTTAATCTTTTAACCATAAAAACATATAATTTGAATAAACGTTTTTCTTTATCTACTAGAGAAGCAGTTGTATAAACAAAGGACAATTCTAAGATAAAATGTCAATAATAATCTTTCAGACGGCTTTACTTCTACTGAAATATTTTAACTTTTATTTTGTTTCGTTATATTAATAATATAAATATTTACAGCTTTCTGATTTAATTAAGAAATTTTTAAACAGAGAAAAAAATTCAATTTGTGTTGTTCGAGGAATTGAAAGTTAATAGGAAAACAAAATTATGTAATGATGATAGTTTAATTAGTTATTTTTATGTTGATGAGATAAAAATATTTTACATAAGATTATCAATACATGTATCAAAGAATAAATTTATCTCTTTAAAAAATAACATAGGACGATAAATTTCGATGACATTTTTTTTCTCTGAGATTAAAATAGGCATATCACTACTTTTGTGTTGCTGAACACAAATATAGGGGCCTGATGACCGAGTGGCTAGTGCTCTAGCGTTCGGTGACACAGGATTCGCGTTCAAGTCCCAGTGGTGAAATGGATATCTGGAGTGGTTCGGAGTTCATTTTAAATAGCAGACCCCGGTTTAAAATGACTGTTGGGCATATGGTTGACATCCCTACTTCGTAAAAAGAAAATATCTCCTGCCTCGAAATCTGCCAGTAGTAAGATAGCCTTTTGCTCACCATGAGGCTGTTTCGCCGAAGAACACAAATATGAAAATGAAAATCTGAATTTTTGATTGAAAATGAAAAATTTTATTTGGCCTTCATTTCTAAGATAATTGTAACGTAATGCTTTCAATATGAAACAATGCGTTAACCAAAGCATATACCTGTTTACTCTATGTTAAGCGATATCTTGGATTGTCTTTTATGCATTTTCGCAGAATCATCAGTGAAAATTACCCAACAGTAGTCTGCTAACATTGTAATGGAACATTTTTCCTCTATTTACTATTTTCGCAATGTCCTGGTAAAAACGTTTACAGTGCTCATCGCTAACCTGGCCACAGTTTTCAGGACAGAGGTCGAAATTACACTGCAGGAACATAGTTATACTAGGAATATAGTTCACTATTATATTATAAGTTCCTTGTAGGTAAACAAAACCTCCACCACTAATTTTTTAATAATTCTTTGACTTCAAATTCCTAAGAAATTCGTTGATATAAGGCGAAAGCATTCCAAGTTCCTTTATCTTTTTGGAGCACACTAATAAAATTTGCATCCTTAAAGAGCTTGTGGATTTGTTGATAAAAAAAAAAATGGAAAACTCTTTTATTTATTCTTTTTTTTATTTTTCCACTCATGGTAGATTTTGCACAATCTTCTCTCCAACATAATATGTTTTTCTAGTTGGCCATTTTTTTTTTTTTTTTGTACATCGCACAATGTTTCGGCTATATTGTTCCACTCACATAAAAAGCAGCTATTCGTATAGTATAATTTAAGGCCCGTGAGAAGAACTATCACTTTCAAATTACAACAAAAATGTCAGATCTATTTGTTAAATGTTAAAAACTTTCATAAGATTGTATTATAGAGACAGATGATCGCGCAATGAAAGTCAGTCAGCCATCCTTCCGGAGTAAATTCCATCCTCTAAGTCTCGATGCAAGTAATTCTGCCTTAGTCTTGGACAATTCTAGATTAACGAGATTATTCACTTCTTTTTGAGACAGGACTCATGGAGTTTAACACAGGTATAACATCATCATTATATTTAGCACTGGACGTAGAAGACTGTAGATCATCACATGAAATTGAATCTTGTTTTTCTTCTGGATCAGTGATTTCCCCTGGAGTTTCTGAAATGGGAAACTGTTCCCCATAGGAAATTTGTCGCATAGAAGATGGTATATTCGGATAATGCACTTTCAACTTTTTTTTTTACATGGAATCCCTCCAGGGAGATGTTGGACCAGGCAGAAGTAGTGGTCATTTACGTGATTATTTGTTTCTTCCCAATGATAATAGTGGTAAATTGGATTGTCAATTTCTTTTTTGCCTGACAGCCAGAAAGTTTTCTGAACTTGTCTTGAACTCCAATTTTGCATCCGAAATAGTGACATGCAGCCTCACTAAAGGAGCGATAAAATATTTTGGGGCTATGTATATTATACATTATGTATAATATGCATATATGTATATTATACATTTCTTTTTATAAACGTGCAAAATATTGTTATAAAATTATAATAGTTGCTATAAAATTTGCAAACTATTATAATACGTAGGTTATATTATACATTCCCGTATTTTATTTTCACATATATTTCAAGAAAACTGAGGGAACCGACTCCCTCCGTTTATCCTGAACCAGAGCCAAATGTCAATTCACACTATTATAACAGCAGTGGTTCTCAAATTAAAATCAGTGTTCTCTAGGGAACCATGAAGTGGTTTGAGGAATTCCACCAAAGATTACTTAATTGGAACGTTCAGCTATTCACAATTGTCCTGATTTACTTTGAATGTTTCATTATCTTAATTAGCAGGCCTATTCAATCTAGTTTTTAAATGATTATCTAATTTAATTTCTGTAATGTTGACAGTTTAACAGTTCAACTGATGTTTATGTAACTTTGTTGTAAAAAACTTGCTATTTTAAACAATGTTTTTTTAATTGTTTTATGGTAATTTTTTTTATAATTTTTATACATAAAGTTTATTAATTTATCTTATTTCCTTTCTCGTAAAAAAAAGCTAAAACATAGGACTGGTTCAAGCAAAGCGGATGCATCCATCCCATTAAAATTAGAATTTAAGTCGACTAAGATTTTCCATCTTCTGAATAAATATTTATTTGTCAAAAAATATTTCCTTAACAGTTGTTGTTGTGTTGTTGTATATGTTGTTAACTACAGTTAATTAAAACTTTACATTTTAAAATGGTGTGACGACTTTCAAAAAGTTTTAATGAGACTATGCGAGAAAAAATGTTGAGAACCACCGATCTACAATCCCGCCAACCTGTCTTTCTGCATTCGCCACTTACTACATGCTGACCGTCAAATAATGAAAGTTAGCCACCGAATGCCTTTAAAAGGGAACAAGACATCAGATTTATATCAACCGCAGAATGATTGCCTGGCGAATGAATCCCCTCGTATCACTCGGGTGACATTTCTATGGACGACATGTATGGAAGCTTTGCCTTTCAGCTAATGGAATACATTTTTCCCCCCGTCCCATTCGCTTAGGAGAGAAAAAAAAGAAAAAGAAAAGAAAAAAAGAAGAAGTACAGTAAAGGAAGAAAAAAAATTGCATTAATAACTCCGACCACTCCGCTATAAAGAACCTTCGTTAAAGCATTCTGATTTCTCGGACCAAACGTCTCTTGCCTAGCTTGATAAATGGTCCTAGTCTTGTCTTCTCTTTCAAACCATTTCTCTTCGCATTTTTTTCCACTTTCTTTTTTTTTTCTTTTTTTCTTTCTCTTCCTCTGTCATTTTGTTTCTGTGTCCTCGCTTTTTCTTTCGGCTACCCCCTCTCTCCCTCCCACTCTCGCTATATATATCCATATATATATCTATATGTATCTGTGTTTATTTATCATTTATTTATTTCTCCATACAGGAGAGAGGAGTCTCCATTTCCTCGCCTAGGAGAGCCCCGGATGCAGCGGAAACAAAGAACCCGAATGGGGGTGGAGGGTTGGAAGAGACTTGGACACGTCCTTAATGGGTTGGTCCATTTGTCACGGCCGCGGTCATCAATCCAGCGGCACATTAGGCCCCGCTCATTCCTTCGATATGTGTGTCTGGGTGCAGGCATGTGTGAATGAGTGCGGGTATACATACACATACACGCACTCCCTCGCTCCGTTCTCTCTTTCACTCCGACATTCTTAGAAAAGTTCTCTTTCCACTCCTTCTTTTGGTTCGTGGATTCATGGCAGAGGAACTGGTCACAAATTGCAGATAGGTTGTTCTAGTTAGATTTACGAGGACATCGTTGATTAGCATGCGAAGAAAATGGATGACGTTTTAGTTACAGATGCATCAATAAAGCTGTGAAAATTAAAGTAATTTTTCTGTATTGTGAAATTATTGAGTTTGATCTTTACATATGCTAGATGTGCAAAATAAATGTATAAAATACAATGATACCTCTTTAATTTGTTCAAGATCATTGAATTTATATCAAATTAAATGATATATAATAAATTTTACTCATTAAAAGTAAATGAATAATGATTAATATGTTCTAATAAAAAATTCTTTTTGTTATTGATATACATATCATGACTTGTAGGGTTGTATAAAATATTTTCTTCTTCATAGGAGCAACAGCCCCATGGTGGGCCAAAGTCTTCTAGGTTTCGAGACAGAAGGCGTTTTTCATTTTACTGGTTAGAGCTGTCAGTCTTACGCCCTACAATCATATTAGATCGGGTCCTACTGTTTAAATTGGTTTCCGAACCACTACAAACATCCATGAGATCGCTAGTCGCTCAGCAACAGACCCCATAAAAACCTTTAAACACCGTTTAATACCAACTTACAAAAGCACTTAAAGGGAAATATATAAAAGGAAATTTAAGTTTCTATTGTCTCTTTTTCCCTACTTGAATTTCGTTGAAGATCATCAGATTTGACTTTTACTAAAAATCTGCTCATCTAAGAACTTTGCTTCTGCTTTCTCCTCAGAATGTGATATTACCTGGTCATTCCAAACAATGCTAACATAGCTTTTTTTACTTTTTTGCATGGGACACTGTGTAATGTTTTTGTCATTCATTCATATGGCAAATATTTTGCTTCTTTAGTCGTAAGTCGGTGAAATGTTTTTGAAATACACATTTCTAAAGTTGAGAATCTAAGTTTTAAGTTATCTTGTTATCTTGTTTTAAGTTATCTAAGTTATCTTGGAGTTTTAACTCTAGGGCGATTATCTAGTCCATTGATTTGGCGTGTTCATTCTGCGTACCATGAGAATATGGCCTTCGGTTGGCCCCCAGGATTAAGCTTTCCTACATAAAAAGCTTGACTGAATTACCATACCTTTTTATAAATCTCAACTGAAATATTAGATCTAATATGCTAACACATGATGAATGAATGAAAATGAAAAATGCTGATAACTTTAATGAATCTTGCACGAGCTGATGGAAAAATTAAAAGTATTAAACTTCTATTAAAATTTTATTTAAAATTAAATTTTGCGGTGACTTGGTGGATAGAGCGTTGGGTTTCAAAATTAAAGTGGGTTGGTGCGAAATTCATCAAGCCATTCTGAATCAAAAGCTTTCTTATCTGTTCCTTGTGTAGGGGCAATAAATCTGTAGGTTTAAATGTCCTCGAAAAGAAGGCCTTGATAAGACCTAGATAACCTTCTTTAGAGATGTTTTTTTTTTCTAAGTTGTAGTGGCGTAATGTATACTGCTCAAAAATATTAAAGGATATTGAGTTTTTTGATAGATTGCAGGATAAATTAAGAGGTTCCGTAGGTAATATATTATTCACAGAAAGAGTGTGCTATAAGGCGTAGATGAAAGAAGACATGTCTTTTATTGAAATTTTTAGTACAAAACGAAAATACACAACTTAAATATTCACTAAAAACAGAAAAAAATGTGTAATTTATTTGCAGAACATCCACTTTAATTAGGAGTATGGTTTCCAGTGAGTGACAACTGCTCTGAACTATTGTTAAGCATGGAATCATCAATGGGTAACTGGGGTACTCCGTCCCATTCCTCCAGAACAGCTCTTTCCAGATGTGAGATCTTTCTGAAGGAGATAGGAAGGCAGTAGATGGTCTGCTTATCATATCCCAAACATGTTCCTTTGGGTTCATGTAGGGAGAGCATGTTGAACATTCCGTTCTTATGGTTACTTCCTCGTAAAGGAAATCGTACACTTGCCAAGGATAAAATGGTTTGCAATTATCGCCCATCATCGAAAATAATTTCAAATCCTGGAAATCCCATTTTGTGATACTCTCATGGATTCTGCAATTATTGCTTGTATTTGGCACTTCTTTAAGCGACTAATGATTCTCCAGACTTTTACATTGGGTCATGACATGATTTGTATGATTTCGTTCAGACATCATCCAATAAAAACGAGTCGTTCGCATCTGACATTAGTCATTGCGAGTTTCCAATATACAAACTTCAATTATTTACATTATGCAAATTTCCAATGAAAAGAAGTAGGCATTGGGAGTTGTATCTGATTGGCTCAACAATGTTCAAAAGAAAGTTAATTGAAACAAAACTTGTTTCATAAAATTCCAAGTTATTATCGGGTGCAGAAAATCATGAAGATAACTCCTGTTCTCCCCCTCCCCATCATGGAGATGGAAGCTTTACTAACTTTAACTTTAACTTAGCCTTACTAACTTTCTCAGTGTTGTATGAAAACTTCAATGATGATCCTAAATATCTATTTCAAGCGACTATTTCAAAAATTTTCTCAATGATCCTGATCATCATAGAATGCCTGTGATTACTTGCAGAAATGCCCTATATAATTCTTTGTTATTATTACTTCTAAATTTCTGCCGCCTTTAAAAATCATTCTTCAGGGCTTATGTAAATAAATCTCCAATATCCCAGCTCGGATACTGAAGATTCTCTTAATAATCTTAGTTTAAATATCGATTTTGTAGATTTTTGGAATTTTGATAGAAAGAGCCTGCAATCTCTACAAACCTGAAAAATTGTCCTCACAAAAAGCAAGTAGAATCTTAAAGCCTTTAAAATCACAAGATTTCTTTACTTAAGAGTAAAAATGGAGAAATTCAACAGAAAACTCATTGCAATATAGTTTTATAGTTTTCGTTGTAATTTCTTCCATCACGTGATGAAAGATAGCAATCTTAAACCCAGGTGTCTGAAATGTGGAGGAGAATACTCTCATAAAGTAAGTTCCATTCATGAAAAAAAATCCACATTTGCGCTGGTATCGGTCATATTGCCTCCTAGAGAGGATGCACAAAATTCCCGAAACCTAGGACTAACGCCAAAAATTTAAAATATATATATATATTGAGCAATAAATACTGGTTTTATATATTTCGCAGCTGTACAAAACGCTGAGCTAACTTCCTCCATCTACCAATGCTAGCAATATTTCCGAAATTATTATTACAATATTGATATTGATAACAACTTTATGAAATACTCCATATCCATCAAGAGGATTTCGTTTCTGAATTCATTCTAAAGCTGATAAACTTGAAATATTTATTAACCTATTCAGGGGTATTTTTTTTTTTATAGTGAGAAAAAAAAATTAACTTAATTTTTTTGTTTTATTATGATTTATTCATTTTATATGGATATTTTTTCAAAAGAAAAAGACCAATGAGGAAAATAATAAAAATTCACAGAAACATTTATAGCTGTTAACATTTATAGCGTACATTCCGGCATAAATTATTGATTATTATAGCAGGTATTCATTATTAAAACTAAATATATTTACTATATCTGATATAACTTTTATCAAATATTAAAAATTTGTTCAAATAATCCAACACTAACAGTTAAAATACTAATTTACGCTATTTTCATATTCCTAACTGTAAACTGTAACACTGCAAATTCCTTTAATGTAACACCATAAATACCCTTTTCAGTGCAGACAAACTTCAAGATTTGTATTTTTCTTGTTGAGAAATTCAGCAGTGAATTCAGTTTTTTTTTTGTTTCGTTTATTAATGATAATAATTATAAAAAACTAAATGTGCACATATGTGGCCAAAGGTGTCAAGAGGTTAATTTACTTACTAAGGAAACTAAATCTTTTAATCAGTTATAAGAGGTATTGGTAGAAGTAACTTACCTACAAGCGATCTTGTCACGAGAGGAGTTGGAAGGCTTGGTCTGACAAGTCTACAACTCTTTTGGTATATGAAATACTTGGTGTGAGGTACTTATAAACTTCATGGAAAATCTCGTTGCCAGAGTTGTAGTTGCTTGGTTTGGATCGATCATTTTTTGCGCACTTTAAGCTAATTAGAGTGAAGCCTACGGTTTAGAGTGGATACCGAACCACTAACAAACATCCATGCTCCAGAAAGGATTCGAATCTGAAGTGCCAAAGGCCAAAGAACTGGTCAATTGGTCATCAGGTAACGAGTCATTATTGAGAGGACAGGATAAACACAACACCAGGATTTTTCGAGAGGATGCTCCAATTTTCAAAGTGATTTGTGAAACTGTCTGCTTGGACTCTTCAGTTTTTCTCTGTTTTAAATGGGATTGTAGAACTTACTATATGATATTGTTAATTCTCTTTTTCCCATATTGAAAGTTCTATTTGTATATCTAACTTCCCGCTTTTCAGATTCTCAATGGGCCTTTATTCTAGATTCTTAGTAAAAGTTATTCTCAATGTTCGATGCTAACACTTCTCTTATTTTGTCTGGCCTTTGCCATCACAGGCTCCAGGTTCGAATCTTGACGATGACATGGATGTTTGTTAGTAGTTCGGAATTCACGTTAAACTGTAGGTCCCGGTCTATATTAGTCCAAAATGTGCCAAAAAAAAATGACAGTAGAGCGACAAACCAAACCAATCTTACTCTGTCAAAACAGCATTATTGTAGTAAGATGTGGCCATCTGAAATATTACAGAAAATTAGAAAGGCTGAATAGAAGAATATAATAGAAAAATAGGAAGATACAATAATAAAATATCACAAAAAATAAAAAGATGAAATAGAATATAGCAAAAAAATATGATAGAATAATATATTGTTGAAAGACAAAATAATACCATTTTTGGCAAAAAGAAATAGCAATAGAATATGGTAAAAAAAATTTAAAGAATAATAGAAAATCACAGAAAAATAGATAGAGTAATAGAATAATTGAAAAAATAAATAAAATTAAATATTACAATATCGCATAAAAGATAGAATATTATATAGTAGAAATGCATGAAATACAACAATTTTATTAATTAACTCTCAAATAAAAAATAGTAAAAATTAAAAAAAAAATATATATTTTACTATATAATTTGAAATTAATATTTCTTGAAATTAGGATGACAAATGCACCTTATTAGCTAAAATTAATGTTTACATTGTAAACTTCTTCGGTGTATTGTCACTTAATAGCTTTTAAGTTTTTAAAAGAGTAATTTACATCAAATATATTTCTTATTGGCTAATATTGAACAAGTATAATCAGCATTTCGAGCAAAAATCCACGATATAATCGACCATTAAATTTAATGTTAAGGTATTTAACTTTAAGCTAACAATTTTATAAATACAGTATTACTCTTACTTGCTGTATATTAATTTATGTGAAAATTAAAACAAAAATCTGAAATCCTAAACCTTAAACTTAAGGTTTATGAGATTTTAAAAAACAAACGAAATATCACGTGGTTTATAAAAAAAACGCATGCATTTTTCAAATCACGAGCTCATTGATAATAATTTTACCTAATTAATCCATGTTTATTCCCTACAAGTTTTTCTTGCATTTATATATTTGCATCAGTTTAAACTAATTTAGTTCTAACCACTGAATGACCATGTCATCCTCTCAATCTATTTTCACTAATATTATTTTGGCGATTCTCTAACCTGTACTTTTTATACTTTTCCTCAGTCGATTTATTTAGGCTTCTTCAATGTACGACAAAACTTTAATCAAGTTTCTAAATAAGCGATATAATTTTCTGAAATAGGTTTTTTGTGTCCAGTTTCTGTTTAATTTTAAATCAGAACTGTATTATTTTTATTAAAGTCCCCCCATAATCCCTATAAATGGGATAAATTATGATTTTGGTAATCAGAGTTTTCTTTCTGGTCCAGAATAATTTACAATCATTCTAAATAATTTCCACTCATACATTTCACGAAATTGATTTCTATTCTTCCTTTCTGATTAAAATATTAATTAATATAGATATTTATTTCTTATTTAGATCAATAGATTAAACTGGGCTGCTCGTATATTTAGAATAAATGCTTTAAACCCTGTAAAAGGGCTCGTTTTGACAAAGCCACGGGGACAAAGAGGAAGAGGACGATCCAAGTTGAGATGGATAGACGCAGTTGAGAAGGATTTTGCTGTACTAGGGGTTACGAATTGGAGGACCCTTGTCACCCAGAGGAATACATGGAAATCTCTTCAAAGGAAAGCCTTGGCCCACTCTGGGCTGTCGTGCTATTAATGATGATGAGATATTTATTTCCTTATTATTAAAAAATTATTGATCTTAAACCTGAATTGTATTATTTTTATAAAGTTCTAATACATTAACATGGGGGTAAATTAGAATTTTGGTAATCAGAGTTTTCTTTCTAACCTAGTATAGTTCGTAACCGTTCGTAAAAATTTCGGAGGGGGAGGGGGGTAGAAATACATTTCACGAAATTGATTTCTATCTGATTAAAATATTTATTTATTATAGATATTTATTTCCTTAATCCTGAAAAATTATCGACATTAAGGTTTAACCATTTTTACCTTCACGGAAAATCGTTCGTTAAATTCTACAATATCCCTCTTATTATGTTCCTTGGCATAAATAAAAGAGGATATAGGAAGGACGGAGCAGACGATATAAAAATCCCTTCCAACACACCCAATTCCATTCGATTACATCCTCCCCTCAAAACGATTCCTATCCTCCAAAACGCAGAAACAATGAAAGAACAACCCCCATCAAAAATCTTCCCTCTCTCCTGCGCCCAGGAAAAGAACTTTTTTTTTTACGCCGCGCTCCCCTTTCTGCCGCCTTCCATCCACCCCTCCCACCCCCACCCTCCCACTCAGCCCCGAACTGTAATCGGGGCGCAGCCGATAAGGAGAGATGAATGGCCGAATATGGAGGGGGGCTGGCAGAGAGGCTCGCCCCTCGTGATAAATGATGAACGCTGCTTTCCCCACCCCCACCCCCAAAATGCTCGGATGATTTTTGACGGGGCCGCCCCGGCTTGCAAGGGCGCAAGACGTGGATGAATGGTTCGAGAACGAAGAGAGAGGGCGGCTTTGCTTATCTCTTTGTTAGACCCGGCGATAGAGGAGGGGGTTGGACAAGCCCTCTCATTCGATATGTGCGTGTGAAGAAAACGGGAGGGGTGGGGTGGGGCAGGGGCTGATGGAAGGGGTGGAGAAGAATCTCGCGTTAAGACGCTCCGAATCTATCTATTCGAAGGGGGTTGGCGGCGCTAGTGGTGCAAGTTTACCGCCTTGTATCTTAAGACAATGGACTCTTGGCGGTATTGATGAATGCGCGCCGCTTTGGCGCGGTTGTTTATATGCAAGGCCTTCTTCATTAATCACCGGAACACTTGTACGAACTTTAAAAGAGAAGAAGGGAAGCTGTATTTTTCACCGGATTCATTAATTTCCAATGCTTTACGGGAAAACTTGCATGTAGGGATCAGTATCACCAACCTTCGGATCTGTGGAAATCGGATTGGAAGGATATTGTGTTCAAGGAAAAGAAAAATATAAATAAATAAGCTTTAAAGCATTTTTGTATAATACTTTTTTGTGCCTGAATTATAAGTTTGAAAAATGGTTTTGTTGCTACATTTTACGTACATATGTATTTAACTATGCCATAAATTTTATAGTTTGCATGGCCTGATGGGTGAGTGACTAGCGCTTTGGCACTCGATACCCCAGGATTCGGGTCCCGGCGGTACCATGGATGTTCGTAGTGGTTCGGAATCCACTTTAAACAGTAAATCCCGGTCTAATAGGATCGTAGAGCGTTGCGGGGGCATTGTTAATCCGCGTCCATAGCTTATCTTCAAGTTACACCCTCTCCCTGGTTAGTGCTAAATGAGTAATATCGGTGCAACCCTTATGGCATAAAAGATAGCGGTCTAAGTATTTACCAGATGCATTTAAAAAAAAAATCGTTTACACTAATCACATCATGATCAAAGAATCGAACGGCCAAATACAAGGTTTGGTTTGTCGCTCTATGATCATTTTGTGCACACTTCAGGCTAATAAGACCGGGAAGTATAGTTTAATGTGGATTCCAAACCACTAACATACATCCATGTCCCCGTCAGTATTTGAACCTGAAGCCTGTGGTACCAACGTCCAGAGCGCTACCCAATTGGACATCAGGCCGAGTCCAAATACATGGAAATTAGAGAAAAAAAAAAGTAGAAAAAAGCGAATAAATTTTTTGTATTATATTTATGAATAATCCAGCAGTTGTTGTTTCTTGTGCAACGCATTCAGTGGTAATGTGAATTCCGAATGCTTTACGGGACACTTGCTGTACTGCATTGCATGTAGGGATCAGCCTCGCCAACCTCCAGATCTGTGGAAATCGGTTTGGAAGGCTATTGTGTTCTGGGAAAGTAAAAATATAAATAAATAAACTTTAAAGTTTTTGTGTTGTAATTTTTTGTGCTTGAATTATAAGTTTGAAAAATGATATATTTTGTTGCAACATTTTATATAGTGTATTTAACTGTAGTATAAATTTTATTATTTACACTAATCACATCACTATCAAAGTAGTTAACGTCCAAATATATGTGCACACTTTAATCTAATTAGACCGGGACCTACAGTTTAACGTGGATTCTGAACGACTTACATTCATGTCTCATCAGGATTCGAACCTAAAGCCGGTTGTACCCAAGGCCAGAGAGCTAGCCAATTGACCATCAGATCACCATGGGCTCAAGAAGAAAGGTGGAAGATGTGGTTTCTACAGAGAGCGCTTCTAAAGAATTGCATTGATAATTTTAGTGGTAAAATGCAGGTACAGCTTAGTTGCATATAAAAATATAGTTCACATTTCTGTAAACGTCAAGCTATATTTAATGTGGCACTTATAGTTTCTGATGAAGACTTATTAAAATAATTCGTTGAGTAAATAACACAAGAAAATAAGCATTTTTTCTTTTATAAATATTTAAAATTTTATAAAAAGTTAGAATTTTTTAACAGTAAATAAAGCTCTTTTAAAGTGAAGGCAGAAAATATTGTATTCTACATCATTTACTTTTTCTATGGTGTGCTTTTAAACTATGTTAAAGTAAGGAATACATGCAAAAACAGAAAAAAATCTTGTGCGAACATTAAAGAGAGGTTTCCAGCGGATACTAAAATCTCACGTTGTAGAATGATAGTCAGTCAGAAGCTTCATTTGGCAGATCAGGTAATCGATTAGCTAGTGGTCTATAAAGTGATATTTCAGTATCCAGTAAAAACATTTTGCTAATGAGGGTCCATAAAGACTTATTAGACTCCCCCCTTTTTTTTCTATGGTCGCGAATTTTATTTGGGATCTTAAAACCCTAGAACGATAGATATATAGCAGATTCAGCATTTCATAGGAGGCATGCTACACTGCTCTCATATTTATACACCCCTATTTTGAACGAACACTCCCCAAGGGTTTTGGAACGGACACTCCCCTTCTAGAAGGGTTTTCACTCTCCTTCCCACCTTTCCAAGTCTAATGGAAAGGGTATTTTTAAATATGGATTTATCGTATCCATCTCCAGCATATGCTTTCGGTATGGCATTACTTCTCATGTTCATTAAGGACATACTTCCCGGGTTCCCTACTTAATGACATTACTGACATTACTTCTCGGGTTTATTCGGTATGACATTACTTCTCGGGTTCATTGCTGATATTAATGACATTACTTCTCGGGTTTATTCGGTATGAGATAACTTCTCAGGTTGATTGCTGATATTAATGGCATTAATGGCATTACTTCTCGGGTTTATTCAGTTGATATTACTTCTTAGTTTGGAACCTCAACGTGCTATCCATCAAGCCACTTTTATGCTCAATAATAAATTAATAAAATTTAAGACTTAATTTTTCTTCTAATGCATTAAAATTTTGCAATATTTCATGCAGATTCAAGTTTACGATAATTCTTCTGATCTTTCTGGTTCTTGGTAAGTTCAATTAAAATTAGATGATTTAATGGTGCAGAAGGCGAATTTTTTCTACGCTAATTTTTAAAGTTGTGGGGTGTAAAGCTGTAGCAAACCAGAAAACTGCTCTCTGGCTCTCTATCCTGGTGGCGTGGACGTTTGTTAGTGGTTTGGAATCCCTTTAAACTGTCGGTCCCGGTCTAATTAGCCTAAAATGAGCTCAAAATGGCCTGCAGTGACATACCAAACCAAAATAAGCTCCCTGACTCTCAGAGCTGGTGAACTGCTCTTCCCTTGCGAGCTGCTCTGCCAGTGAATTGTATTGTCAGTCTGGTATTGTAGAGTTTAAAAGTCAAAAACAATTTAATTAAAAAACTCCTGCACCGTTTCAGAGTCAGGAGAAATATAATGACATCACTTTTGCTATTATTGTATTTATTGTTATATTTTTGTTATTATTATATTTATTGCTATAATCCTTGCTATTGTTTTGCACTCATACTTCATTTACCTAAATATTTGATCATCCCTTCATAGAGTCGTTTCTACTATGTGGACGTCAGATTTGAAGCTATTGTGCAGATATTAACGGTAAAATTGTGTATTGTTGCTTAAAAAAGCGATTTTGTGGATTTTAAATTAAACAACTTATTTGGGGTTGGATTACTTTAAAAAGATATTAATACCAGCAAATCCAAAATTTTCTATTATCCATGGGAATAGAAAATTGGAACAAATAGATGGAAAAGGGGAACGTTATTAATTTAAGAGGAAATTTAAGTTTTAAGAATGAAAATTTTACTTTCATAATGAAATAATGGGTGATATTCGATTCAACTTCCGAAATGCTTTGAAGATTTTGAAACTGAATTATATAAGAACTTATATTAATTGTAAACTGAATAATATTAATTTTAATAGATTATAAAGAAATTATTAGTTATTAATTAGATAGTTTAAAAAATATAAGTATCAAATTATTAACTATGAGCATAACCTTCTTTCGTTATAAAAAAAATTTTTCAAAGTCTCATGAAGGATTCTCTTTAAGTGCATTTAAGAATATAATATTTTATGTTTCAAATTATATTTGAAAAAATTTTGTATCTTTTACTAATTCTAATTACAATTTCCTAGATGAAATAATCCAATATATGAAAGAGAAATTTTGACAAATTATAATTTTAATCATGTATTTTAAGGGGAATTATTTATTCACAAGAAATTTCCTAATAGATCATCAAGTAGATATAATTTATAAACTTGATAAATAATATTTCTTTGTTCAATACACCCTGAATTCTCAAGAGTGCCCCCAACAAGAAAAATCCTTACAGCACTCCGTGTTAAAAACGACTACTGCCGGAAAGCCCACATTACAGCGAACAATATCCAAAGTTAAAGAAATCCTCATTATTCTTCCTCTTCTTCTATATCTTGAGTACTATTTCTCAAGAATTTACCATCAATCACAAGAATCTCTAAATACTCCTAATTTAAAAAAATCATTACTGGGAAACCTACACTATAGTGTACACTATACTGTAGAAGAAGAAGTGTAAATTGTACACTTTTTAAGTGTACTGCAATGCACATTGAAGAAGAAGAAGAAGAGAGAAAGAGTAATAATCTTGTTTCCTTTAATCCTGTTGGCATATTGTTCACTGTAGTGTTGGCTTTTCGGTAATAGTCGTTTTTAATACGGAATGCTTAAAGCATTTTTAGGATTTGTCTTGTTGGTGATGGGCTCTTGAGAATTCAGGATGTACTGGAAAAAAATATTATTTACCATGCTTATAAATTATATCTAATTGGTACAGCATCTCAATATGAAACAAGATATCTTATTTTTTCCTTCTACAACAATAACAAAAAGTAATCAATAATAATCAGCTTTTTGTAATCACTACTTTTTGCTGATCGATTTTTATTTTTTACTTTTTTTTTTTTAATTATTTTTTATTGTTCATCGCTGTCGGGGAAGGGGAGAGAAAAACGAATCCCTAAAATATTGCATTTTAAAACACTAATAAGCTGCTAATCATGAAAATAACTTCTCACTTTAAATCTTTAAGAATTTATTCGAACTCTTATATAAATATCCTTTCATACAACCTAAAGCTAGTCAAATGTAAAAACATTTCATATTGTAATACAGTTTTAAACTTGGTTAATCATATATGTGACTGGCAACACTGTGTAAATATTTTTAAATGTTTATTTTAACAATGAAAAATAAATTAAAGTTAAATGGTGGAATATATCTAACGATTAACAAGAAAAAGGAAAATAATATTAATTATTATTTTTTAATTATTTAATTTTGTTTCTGTATTAAGTTTTATGTTTGACATTGACACTGCAATATTGTTTTAGCTACTTTACCATGACAACAATACTGAACACGTCAACAATATTGAGCATAACAATACTGAGCAAGGATTATTTGCCTCATAGTTTATATTTTTTGTTCATTATGACCCGTTTATTAAATAAATACGAAAATATTAACAAAAAGCTTAACAAGGAAAAATTAATACAAATTAAACTATGGGATACATCTAGCGACTAAAAGAAATTAAAATAATTATTGACTTTTTTAATTCATTAAAAAATATTCATTAGGTTTTATGTTTGACATTGACAAGGCATTGGTGTTTGACATTTTAGCTACTTTACCATGACAACAATACTGAGCACTTCAACAATGCTGAGCACATTGTTGACTAGTTTATTAAATAAATAAAAATAATAAAAAATAAATCAAGTAAATAAAGTTTATAAGCATGGTATTTTCTTTTCCAATGCATCCTGAATCCTCAAGTGCTCGCCACCAACCAAACAAATCACAAAAAATCCTTAAAACTCTCCGGATTAAAAACGACTACAGCCGGAAAGCCCACACTACAGTGAACAGCATCCCAAAAGGATTAAAGGAAACCCTTTCTCTACTTCTACAAGAATACCAACAGCATAAATATTTTTAGATGTTTATTTAAATAATGAAAAATTAATAAAAGCTAAATGGGTGGATATATCTAAAAATTAAAAAAAGAAAAATGAAAATAGTTTTTGATTTTTTTAAATCATTAATTTTATTTCGGTATTAGGTTTTATGTTTGACATTGGCACTGCAATGATGTTTGACATTTTAGCTACTTTACCATGGCAACAATACGAGCACGTCAACAATACTCAGCACGTATTATTTGCCGTTGTTGATAACCCGTTTACTAAATAAATACTAAAATATTAACAAAAAAATTGATAATAAATCAAGTAAATATAATTTATAAGCATGGCACAGGGTATTTTCTTCTCCAATGCATCCTGAATCCTCAAGTGCCCACCACCAACAAGACAAATCACAAGAAATCCTTAAAGCTCTCCGGATTAAAAACGACTACTGCCGAAAAGCCCACACTACAGTGAACAGCATCCCAACAGAGTTCCTTTCTCTCCCTCTACAAGAATACCAAAAGCAACATAAATATTTTTAAATATTTATTTAAAAAATTAAAAAATTATAAAAGTTAAATGGTTGGATATATCTAGCGATTAAAAAGAAAAATTAAAATAATTATTGATTTTTTTTTAATTCATTAATTTTATTTTGGTATTAGGTTTTATGTTTGACATTGACACGGTAATGGTGTTTGACATTTTAGATACTTTACCATGACAACAATACTGAGGAATTTAATATATTTGAGGAATACAATATTAGCCTCATAGTTTATATTTTTTGTTTATATTGACTTGTTTATTAAATAAATACGTAAAATATTAAGAAAAATCTTAATAATAAATCAAATAAATATAATTTATAAGCATGGTACGTGGTATTTTCTTCTCCAGGGCATCCTGAATCCTCAAGTGTCCACCACCAACAAGACAAATCACAAAAAATCCTTAAAGCTCTCCAGGATTAAAAACGACTACTGCCGGAAAGCCCACACTACAGTGAACAGCATCCCAACAGGGTTAGAGGAAACCCTTTCTCTCCCTCTACAAGAATACGAACAACAACAGCAACATAAAAAAAAAAGCGGGAAAGAACCATCTACAAGGGAGGAGAAAAATGATTCCATCCCATTTCTTTTTCGCAGAGAGGAGAAGATCTAGAGAGAGAAGAAACTCCCTTTTCCACTAGATCTCCGTCTGATATATGGAGGAAAGGGGGCTCCTTCCAGCCAGGAAAGAGAGACGTCTTCTTTTCTCCTCCAAGAAAATGGCGGCGACGGGAGGTTGGATGAAGAAAGATGGAAGTGCTCGGCTCATCAGGTAATGATGTGGGGACCACTCCCTCATCACTCATGCAGATAAGACCCCACCCCCACCCCTGCTGGAGCCCCGCCCCCCTTCGCCAGTATGAATTCCTCTCACTCTTTCCTTTCTCTGGCGTGCAACAAAATGGCGGACCACATTAGTCACCGAAAGAGACTGAGAATCCTTATCCGATATCTTAATTACACCGAGAGGCCAAGTTTTAATAGGGGCAGGATTATTCTGCGGAGAGAGAACTGGAGTAGCCTAATCTTATTCCAATACGCGCAAATGAACTTTTGGTGCACAAGTCTTTTGAGTGATGTAGGGTGCGGTATGGCGTAATGAATTTGACGGAGGAGTAGGTCCTTTCCGCAAAAGGACGAGAAGTCCTATTGTTGTCCTTTTCCACTCGCAATAATTATCTTAACTCCTTTTAGACAGATCCTAATGTAATTAAGATGGATAGCCCTTTATTGTAAAAAAATTAAGAACATATGCAGTATCTCGTGGCATATAAATGTCTTTCTTGGGTCATTTGTTGTATCTTAAACTGTCCTCCAATTACGAGAATGAATAGTTCATATTCATAAAAATTATTGAGAGAATAGTTATAATACCTTTCTTTGGTCATCTATGGTGTCTTCAGTAGTCTTTCAACAATCCAAATGAAGCTAAATCATAACTCATGTTCATAATAAGGAACTGTATATAACTTAACGAGAAAACAAATAAATAAGTTTAAAATTATGTTCAGTTAGTTTTTTGATAAAAAAAAACTAATATAACCTATTTAAAAAATACTACCATAAATTTAAAAAAAAAATTAATATAACCTATTTAAAAAAATAATAGCAGAAAATTAAAAAAAAAAAAAAAAAAAAAAAAAAAAAGACTAAAATAACCTTTCTTCTATTTCTAACTAATATAATCTCTTTTAAAAATAATATAAACTTTAAAAAAAAAATAATAATAATAATATAACTTGTTTAAAAAAAAACTAATATAACCCTTTTTTCAACGTCAAGTAATTAAATGTACCCAGCATTTTGGGTTGCATTTGAAAAAAAAACTGTTTCTAATTGCATATAAGGTACATTAATTTAACAATATTTATTAACCAAAAATTTTAATAATTTATACTCATCATGATAAAGAAAAAAGCAAAAAAAAAAAATAATAATAATTATAAAAATGTTGTAGTATAATTATATTTGATTCCATAATTTTTTTGTCATTGAGTATCTCCAAAAGTTTTGTTCATTAAATTAAGAAATATTTTATAAATTAAAAGTGGGAGAAATCTACTGCTAAACGGATTTCAACATTTTTATAATCTTTTATATAATAAGAATTTCAAAAAAATTACTAAAATAAGTGTTTGAAAAATAAATGCATGAAATATTTTAAGGGAATTTATCTTATCGAGATAGCTTTCTGAAAGTATCTGTAATGCGCACTAGCAGATAGCACCTTGCTCCCCTATACTAGCTATCACTGAGGCAAGAATGGTGCAAAGTAACTATTATCCATTAAATATTTATAAAGATCTAAAATGACAAATATGCATTCTAAGATACAAATTATCTGAATTATCAAAATATCCAAAAGTACAAGTATGTAATCTAAGATACAAATTATCTGAATTATCAAAAGATCCAAAATGACAAATATGTTTCACAAAATTCAAAATAATAAACATGTATCTAAAGATCCGAAATGACAAATATGTTTCAAAAAATTTAAAATAATAAATATGTATCTAAAGATCCGAAATGACAAATATGTTTCAAAAAATTCAAAATAATAAATATGTATCTAAAGATTAAAATGGCAAATATATATCAAAAGATAAGAAATTACAGATCTATCCAAAAAAAATTTAAAATATCAAAGTATCCAAAGATAGAAAATAGCAAATATGTATCCAAAGATCCTAAGTGACAAATATATATCCAAAGTTCCAAAATGATAAATATATATATCCAAAGATCCAAAATATCACATATATCCAAAGATCTCAAATGACAAATATGCATCCAAATTCTTAGCCAATACTGTTTCATCAACAGAATTGATGGTGATTCTGACAGTTTGTGTAAATATCCTGTATCGATTGTTTGATTGCTTTAGAGGGTTATCTTGGTTTTCTTAGATACAACATATAAGTGCATAGTCAATTGTGGAGATAATCAACCTTAGATATAAACGAGATATAGATAAGAGGTTATAGAATAGACATAGACACAGATGAAATTTGTTACGTTTTCTCACATTAAATAGACCTTTTAATTCATTTATACAGATAGGATATTCAGATAGGACAGCCCACTAGCTAGCTATAAAGGTAGACATAGCCTTCCGGAGAAATTTTAAGAAATAAATACTTTTTAGGAGTAATCCTCTCTTATTTGTGTGTATGGGAGAAAACCTAGAAAATTCCACAGAACAACCTACTTTTGCGAGAAACTAACACATGTTGGTACAATCGGCTGGAATCTCCTGGATTCTGAAAAAAGTACCTACAAAGTATGCCGCTAGGGGAACTCAAATCTTTCTTTATACTTATTTATTTCTTGCCATTGGGCGAAGATTTAGGATATCTCTTGACATTGGGCGAAGATTTAGGATATCTCTGGACATTGGGCGAAGATTTAGGATATCTTTTTTATCTATTGTTATTTATTTACAATTAACCTCTTAAATGGTCCTGAAAATTATATAAATTTTTAGTTTACTTAATTAAAACTATTATAATTGTAAAATATGTTGAATTAGGACAGTAACTGAGTGGTAGATAGTTTCGTTTGTACTTGGGGAAATGGGATCTAAGCCCAAAAAGCAAAGCTGAAACGGAGATGGTCATAGTAAATGTATAGGCCGGTATGTCCTACAGATAGTTGGGATCGGCATGGAGGATTCGAAGTCATTCGATTCGGAGGATTCGATTTTTAATTTGAGGGAACTAAAAAAGTCGCGAACTAAAAAAGTTTAAGAATCTCTGTTCTATATACCATTTTTGGGAGTGTCGGTGTTTCAAAATTGTAATGACATGAATCCCAAATGAATATCTATATGAATGCAGGTCAAATTGTCCAACATTCGTAAACAAAATCTATTGAACTATATATTATAACATTCTTCAATATTGAAAACTAAACCTTCATAGTATATCAGGATTAAACATGCTTTAGGGTCTGATGGCCGAGTGATTACCGCTTTGGCGATCAGTGCCACAGGTTTCGGGCCCGAATTTCGGCGGTGTCATGGATATTTGTAATGGTACGTCTTCCACTTTACACCGTAGGTCCCAGTCTATTAGGAATGTTGGGTGTAGGTCTGACAATCTTACCCCGTAAAAAGAAAACATCTCCTGTCTTGAAATCTGCCAATAGGTAAACAGCATTGGCCCACCATGGGGCAGTTGCTCCAATAAAAAAGAAGAAGAATCATGTTTTGCTTCACATAACAAATTGCTTTGTAGTTATTATAACTTTTATTGTGATAACGTGTATTTAAGATCTTAATCCTAAAAAAAATTCTAAACTCAAAAAAACCGTATAAGATGTCACGAAAAAAAAAAAATTTGTAAAGGTACTAGTTACATTTGTACGAAATATAAAGAACTCCTAGCTCTATAATGTTGTGAATATTTTAAACGATGTTTGGTTTGGTAGATTTACTGTTTTTTAAATTTTTTTTTTTAGATTTTTTTGTTGTTGATATAAAATTAATAAAATATTTTTAGTAATGCAGAGGATTTTTTTTAGCGTTTTTATAATTCATTGCAGTCAGACTTCTAAATGAGACAAAACTGTAACTGTAACTAAAATTTAGGTGTTAGACCACAGCTTACCACAGGACAGTTGGACCACAGCTTAGGTGTTGGACCACAGCTTAAGATAGCTACTCCAACACCGAAAACGACTACAACTAGAATAATTTTTATTCATAATCTTTTAAATACTTCGCATTCCAAAATTCCAATTCTTAAAATCGAAAATAAATTCGAAAAAGACAAATATTTTCGAATAGGTAATCTTCGAACCCGTAATTGAATATTACTCGATGGTAATATGGGATGATGGAGTAGAAGAAGAAAGTCTCGTAAAACGGGCGAATGTAAGTGCAGGACATTTCCTGTCCTCCATCTGATGCGCCTTCTGGAAAAGGATGCAGGTGCGCACACAGTCTTAGGCGACACCTGCCTTCTCAGAAAAACCGATGCCTTGGTCTAACTCTTTTGCAATCGACCGCCTATCGGCTGACTCACGCTCCCTCCGCACAGTGCACAGGAATTTCGAAAGAGCTACTGATAGTTGTCGCATAAAACATATCGCTTAAAGAAACAAAATGGTATTACTTTGTTGCATAATGTTTCCTATCTGTTAGTATGAAAACTTTCACCTAAAAATTATGTAATCAAAATGTATTGGAATTAAATTTTTAGTGGTTTCTAATACATTAAGAGTGGCATGTCGCCTATGGTCCAGGAGTAAATTTTTTTCTCATTTTTTTTTATTAAAGTGCACTATAAAACATACCACTTTTCAATCATTTTAAAATATAATATATATTTCTTAAATATAAATAATTGTATATTGGCTAATATGGACCTTTATAATAGTTTTAAATAATAACTCCTCCATACAAAAGTAAGATAAGCATCCGTTGCTTTAATAATAATAATAATAATATATATATATATATATATATATAATCTCTCGCGCTCGGTGCCACAAGTTCGGGTTCGAGACTTGATAGTATCATGGATGCTTATATTGGTTCTGAATTCGCTTTAAACAGCAGCTGTATGACTGTAGAGCGTTTGGCGTCGTGTTGACAATCCTACCCCGTAAAAAGAAATCATCTCCTGTCTCAAAATCTGCCAGTAGGTATTGGCCTACCACGGAGCTGATGAACCAATGAAGAAGAAGATATATATAATACATAATGCTTTCTGACGCTGGGTGCAACAGGTTTCGGGTTCGAGTCACGACAGGGCCATGGATGTTTGTGAAGGTTTCCTTTAAATAGTAGGTCCCGGTCTAATATGATTGTAGAGCGTTAGGCGTACGGCTGACAACCCTACCCTGTAAAAGGAAAACATCAGATGGCATTGGCCCACCATGAGGCTGTTACACCAATGAAGAAGAAGAAGATATATATAATACTGCTTGTCATATTTTCATTGCATTCTTTTATACGTTATATTTATTCATTTCAAGTTATTTTATTAGATCGACTTTATGAGACTGGAAAAGTACGTATACAAGAAAAAATTTGCAAAAGGATGTTTTGGAACGCAATCAGTTGGTATAAAAATTCTGCATAAAAATACCATTCGCTACACATGATTTTTCATCTACTTCCACAATCAGTCAAACCAAAATAGTTATCAAAGACAGAAGGAAAAAAATGGAAATAATTTTTTTTAATTGCTTGAAACATTAAAAGGAATAAAATCATAATAGAGTTAAAATGATGATTTTGCAGTATTTTATTGAGTAATTATAAAGCACCATCTGTGATCCAACACATGTCAGTCAGTCAGAACACAACATGTCAGTGATCCAGATGTCAAAATCTACGAAAAGACCTTTCTTGCTGTACAAAACCATCGCCTCCCTGTTACATCACACCAACAACACCATTCACCAGTCTCCGCGAAAGCATGTGGACAGAAGTTGCGACCATAAACAACCATTGGGACGAATACGACATCCATTTCAAAAGCTATATGACAACACTTAAGCGTCCCCCCTTTTCTATGACAATATCCCTCCATCGCTTTAGCAAAGTGAGTCAACAACAATTTGAAACCCCGTTTTCGATCTATCTGATAGGGGAGTTGATATACAGGGATAAACTGTAAAGAGGTCTATCTCAAATGGGTTAAGCAACTACGAGGGATGGTTCTCTAATAGGACACTATCAGAGGTTAAATTGCTGATTGGGTGGGGTGGGGAATGAGCAAAACGTTCTGGAGGGTAGGGATGAGGAGGATTTGGAACAAAAATGACTTTTGGTTATGGATTTGTGTGTAATGAGAGTTTGGTGAAAGAGAGGGATGTTTTGATGGGAGTTTGGTGTTTTCGAATGCCAGCCACTTTGACCTAAATCTATCGGGGATTTTGGATACTACTAAAATTGTAACTTTGTATCATATTTTTGAAAACTAAACAAGCTTAAATTAAATTAAGCTATTGAAAATATATTTCTTACAAAAATGTTTACTTTTTCATCTCTGAAATAAATATGGTAAAAAAAAGTGACTGTTTTGTTGGCAATGATAAAAGCAGCATAATGAGCGGACTATATGCGAGTAA
This sequence comes from Caerostris darwini, assembly GCA_021605075.1. Classification (NCBI taxonomy): domain Eukaryota; kingdom Metazoa; phylum Arthropoda; class Arachnida; order Araneae; family Araneidae; genus Caerostris; species Caerostris darwini. The sequence goes on along the minus strand of BPLQ01012963.1, from coordinate 115,174 downwards.
AGCTTTCTTTTAAATTTTATGTTGCAGATTAGCAGGAAAGTTAGCGAAGGAGTCGTTTAATTTATTTCTGAAGATCATAGTTTAATTTATTGTTTAATATCATGGTTTAATTTATTGTTTAATATCATGGTTTAATTTATTGTTTAATATCATCGTTTAATTTATTGCTTAATATCATCGTTTAATTTATTGTTTATGATTGTTTGTTTAATTTATCATTGTATCGTTAATATTGTAACTTTTAATTTATCATTGTATCTTCAAAACATTTCATTTATCTTTATTTACCATCGTTTAATTTATCTCAGAAATAAATTAAACGATAATATAAAATGATGCTTTACTTATTAGGCTTCACTAATTTTTCAGCGTAACTGCAACATAAAATTTAAAAGAAAGCTCCATATGGTCCACTCATTATGTTGCCTTTTATCATTACCAATAAAAACCATTTTTTTGCCATACTATTTCAGAAATGAAAAAGTAAACATTTTTGTTAAGGATAAATGTATTTTCAATATGGGGAATATAACATTTATGGATGGACAACAAATAATTTTCGGAACCAATAGTTTCAAGATTTTTGAAATTTCGCAACGCATAAGTCCTCTGCAGAAGTCCTACGCCAATATATCAGCAACAATTTCTGGTTTGCATCTTGAGAGATATTGCACCCACTTTTTACCAACAAGGTTTTGAACAAATACCTCCAAGAATGTTACCTGAAGAATTCCTACTCTTTTCCCATTCTTTTCCTTCCCACAGAAGAATATTCTTAGTTAAATATTTAACATATAGGCATAAGCACTGATTTTAGATTTGGAATCGCTAGTTCGGTTTCAAACCAAGAACCCTTGATTTGGAAATGGCGAGATATCTTACCAAATCTTTATATGAGATAGCTATTAATATTATCTCTTTATTTTATAACTTTTATATTTTATTAATTTATTTATTTTGTTTTATGGAGCTGCAGTAGCTTTTTGAATAACGCGTGGGGTTACCCAACAAGAAGTTGTCCCATTCCATAGAAGTTGATCCAATCCGATGAGTGAATTCGAATCAGACATTCCCTTGTCTATTCTAAGATTGAGCAAGATAAATCTTTTGGACACAAAATCCTCCCTTTGGGTTCTCAGTGAATAGTGCCAACCCCAAGATGTGCAATATAATGGGAAACATTTGTGCAAAGAAGAATATCAAGAAATTTGAAAGGAATATCATGCAATATGCTAAGTCAAAATAAGTATGCTTGGAATAGATGCAATAAATCTCTATATCAAAAAAGTCTAGCCCCAGGTATGGGAGCTGAGTTGCTATTTTTTTATTGGCACAATTTTTTTTATTTCTGTGGCCTAATGCGAATGTAGAGTTAGTCAAGGTGCCTTTTGGGAGGTACCTTGGGCAGATTCAGATGCCTCTAAGAGGGCACCTAAAGCTGATGCTTATCTGAGATTCCTGTGGCAAGAAACCACGTCAAGTTCTCTACATTTTATAAAAGTAATTCTGCTTTACTTTATTCCATTTGGCAAAATTAAGTCAACTAATTTTTTAAAAGTTTTTAATTTATTCGTATAAAAATTTACGTACATTTATTATTTATTACTTTTCCTACTTAATTCACATTCATGTTATTAAAGAAATAATTTTGAATGATAAAAAAAGGAATTTTTTCAATTGAAAATCAACCATGTAACATGAATACATGAATAGATACTCAACATGTCCTCTTACAGGAATTTATTGAACAATTTATTATTCTACGATTTCTAGTCACATACAAAATTTATTAGCATCTGAAAATGTTTTACATTTTTTAAAAATTAAAACAGTTGAAGGAAAGGAAGAAATTCAAGTAAATACAATGAACTGCAAGATTTTGATCTTGGTATTTAAAAGCGTTTGGTTAGGTTTGTCGCTCTACGGTCATTTTTTGCTCACTTTAGGCTAATTAGAACGGGACCTACAGTTTAACGTGGATTTCGAACCACTAACAAACATTCAAGCCATCACTAGAATTCGAACCTGAATACTGGTACCAAAGGCCAGTGCACTAGCCAAGAGGCCATCAAGCCATTTAAAGGCATCATTTAGAAATAAATATCAACATTTGAGCAGTCGATTAATTTTCAGAGCATCATTCAACGTCTCACTTAAGTCTTAGTTGTAGTGGGAGCGTTGAGCTGGATTCCTATCAGATACTAAGATCGTACATCGTAGAACGTCAGCCAATCAAAAGCCTGCTCTTGCGCCCATTCAGGCATCCGATTAGTTGTCACTCTGTGACATGCGATCTTAATATTTGATGAGAATCCATCTTTATCTTATTTTAGAATCCGTATTTTTATCCATCTGAACAGAATCCATCTTAATCATCCATCTATAAGAATCCACCATCCTTCTTCAATCCAAGCATTTGATTCCGCTGATTGCATGCACTTCAGTATCTGATAGTAAAAGTGAAACTCTATATGACAGAGAATTTAGTAGTGATATTTAAACTTACTGATTGGAGTTTTCTGAATTTTCTACAATACGATATGCAAATGGAAAGCAATTACCCCTAAATGCCAATGCTCTTCCCCTTTTACTGCTAATGGGTGTAGTGTAGCATGTCATCTACGCTATAGATGCTGAATAATGCCGAATTCGTTACAATTTAGCAGATTAGGGGGTCCTGTCTGATGAACTGGAATATGAAAAAAAAAATCCTTCCTAAAGTTACAAATCTTTCAAAAGCATTTTTGTTTCTAAATTTTAAAATCCAATCAAAAATTGAAAATGGCTAAGTTAATCATTACAGAATTGAAATAAATAGCCATTAAAATACATCGTTATAAATTCATTGCTTTATTTAATTTTGTTTTAATAACTGCTGCATTTAATATTGCTCTTAATCATTGCTATATTTAATATTGGTTTTAAACCCTGCTATATTAATCATTCTTAATCACTGCTATATATAATATTGTTTTTAGTCAATGCTATATTAATCATACTTAATCACTGTTATATTTAACATTGGTTTTAATCATTGATATATTTAATATTGGTTTTAATCACTGCTATATTAATCATTTTAATTACCTATATTTAATATTAGTTGTCAATGCTATATTGATCATTCTTAATCTCTGTTATATTTAATATTGGTTTTAATCATTGCTATATTTAATTTTTTAAACCCTGTTATGTTAATCATTCTTAATCACTGCTATATTTAATATTGGTTTTAATCATTGCTATATTTAATATTGGCTTTAATCAATGCTGTATTAATCACTCTCAATCATTGCTATATTTAATATTCGCATTAATCACTGCTATATTAATCAAACTTAAACACTGCTCTATTAATTCTTCTTCTATTAAAACAGTTTTTGTATCTTAAAGTGCAAAAAAACTTGAAAGTAGTCTATAATTTTGTTTTATTCCTATGCAATAAATTGTCAACTTTTTATTTTTATTCTTGTGAACTTTTATGATAATTAAAAGCACTCACTATTCCTTCCTACTTATTCTAAATATTTTTAATGCATATTTTTTACATTTCCGATACTTATGTTTATTTTTTTAATCAATGATTGTACAACAGTCTGAAAAACAATTCAACAAGAAAAGGATGGAACATTCTTTTGAATTATCATTATCGTTACTCTAATACTTCATTTACTAATGAGGTTTGTGGAGTAACACAAAAATAAAAGCCTTTTACATTCATACTTTTTCCTAAAATTAGCAAACAGCAAGAACAAACCTACTCCTGTTTTAAAAAAACGTCATTATTTTTTTTTTCTCCTTCCATTCCATTCATAAAAAAAAAATGCAAAGAAAGATTAAGATTAAAATTAAAATACCCCATTAAAAAAAATAGAAATTCCTTTTACGAATCGTTTGAAGAAGCTTCCGAAAAAGCGAAAAGTCGAACTGTGCCTGGATCCTTACGGAGTCCGGTCGCCTCGGAGTCTACTTCCGGGCCTCAAAGATGACTCCGGACGATAACGAAATCCCTCCCCGGGATCCAACGACGCCTGACTCCAAACGATAAGGGATCGGCAACCCTCTCCCCCCACCATCCGAACGCAAAACATAGTCTGCACTGAATTAACATTTAGATGGCCTTCTCAAAACTGCAGACGACGGACGCAACAAACGATATTTACGTTGGAGAACCTTGTTCGGAATTTGTCGTCTGATGCATCCATCCCTTCTTGGAGGGAGGGGGAAGGAGGGAATGCTCTTATCTCGAGTGATAGTCAGTGCTATCAAGAAGTACGAGGAGAATCGTCTGTAAAAATTAGTATGACGGTTCCGAAATTTAAGGCGACGCTGATACAGGGTAGTTTTTGGAAAGGGGGCTAGTTGTGCAGACGATTTTGCACCATGCTTTGATTTGAATGCATGCACTTACAAGGTCGTTTGTTGAGTCAAAAGAGATAAACAGAAACATCGAATAATGCTTGGGAAATCAGACGAATTTGAAATACTAATGTTGATCTAAACTTCCATGTTACATTTTTAACTCAAATCTTTTTAATTAGTTAATTATTATTTCTAATTGTTTTAAGTTACTGATTTCGTACTTCTGCTTTTAATTGCATAAAAATTTCTGAATCGAATGTAGTGTTTTTTATATATTTTTGTTTTGTTTTTATTTAGCAAAATTTTTAACTCCTTTTTTTTTTTTTTTTTTTTTTTTTTTTTCAGGCAAATTATTTGGCACAAAATAAGTTTTGAACAACTTTTTGAAGTGAAGTACAATTAAGTTTTTGTTGTGAAGTTCGATTAATTTAATAAAATACGATCTCGATTAAGTATTAGTTCATAATTTATTTAAAAACAAAATAAGAAAAATTTCATATTATAAAAATGAAGACTTTTGCTAAAAAAGAATCACTAATGAGTATTTTGTGCTCATTAGACTATATTTTGTGCTCTTCTTCTTTCTTTCTTTTTTTTTGGACGAGTCACTAGCTCTGTAGCGCTCAGTGACCCAGGTTTCGGGCTGAGTTCTGGCAGCTCCTTGGATGTTTGTAGTGGTTCGAAATCCACTCTAAACCGTAGGTCCTTGTCTAACATGACTGTTGGGCGTAGGACTACCAACCCTACCTTATAAAAAGAAAATATCTCCTGTCCCAAAATCTGCCAGTAGGCAGACGGCATTGGCCCGCCATAGGGCTGTTGTGCCAATGAAGAAGACAAATTTGAAATTCTTGATACTTTAACTCCAATTTAAACAAAACATTGAATAAAAAAAACATTTATTAAAAATAAAAGATATTTTCTATACCAATAAATATTTTAATATACATTTTTTCATTTTAATAATAATTTTATATAAACAATTAATTCGTGTGACTTCCTATAATAATAAACCTACAGGTTTTACAAAAAGGCAATAATTGCTTTATGAAAAAAAAAAATTTTTTTTTTCAGTTTCTTAAAAAAAAAACAATGTTTGGTTGAACCAAAAATTCTTCTACTTCTTCATTGTCGTAACAGACCTATGGTGGGTCAAGGCCATCTGGCTACTGACATTTCGAGCTTTTTACGGGGTAGAGTTGTCGCCCAACGCTCTACAATCATATTAGACAGCGACCTACGGTTTAAAGTGGATTCCGAACCGCTACAAACTTCTATGGCGCCAGCGGGATTCGAATCCGAAGCTACCGCGTATCAGAGCGCTAGTCACTCGGCCATCAGGCCTCCCAAAAAAATGACCAACTGTTGAAAAGAGCAGAATTTTTTCTACTATTACTTAATGGAATTAAATATACATTTACGTTATACTTAATAAAAACAAGAATCTTTTATATATTTTGAAACTATCTGACATTTTAAAGCTTCTTTCTAAAAGAATATATTATTATTATTATTATTTATTTATTTATTTATTATTATTATTTTTTTTTTTTTTGAGAAATTTAAGCTTTCTAAAACATCATAATTACTTTTTTGAAATAATAATAACTATTATAATTGAAAGGTAATTAATAAATTACAAACATAAAAATGCTACTGAAATGTAATAAACTTAAAAAAGTAACAAATATATGTTCCCACAGGTGCCATAAAGTAAAAATTCATGAGATTTCACCTGTTTTTATTTTTAATACTATTAATAATAAGTGATATTTAGACACAGTCATTCATGAATAACAATTGACATGGTCATTCATAAATACATGTAGTGATATACAGAGACGGTCGTTCATAAATGTAGTGGAAGATGATTTCATTCATTTTAATGTGGTATTTAAAAAAATATTACAGGGTAATACGAGTTTCTTTTTGATAATCGTCTGACCAATTGGAGGCCCCTTTGTTCTAATATTCTATTGCAATATTCAGTGCTAATAATTTTTGATATGCTTGTCTGACCATTGATATGCTTGTCGCTGATATGCCACCAATTTGAAAAATAGTGCAGTAATAATGAATTAAGGATTTTAATTGTGTCATTTTTTAATATTTGTTTCTTTAATATTGTGATGCCTTGTCCTGAAATATTATTTTTTTAAATAAAATGGTTTTTTGACAAAGAAAGAAATAAAATTTAGCTAAAAATTTAAAATATAATTATTGATGTAATTTTTTTCAATTATGTTTCAGTTTATACCATTTTGTTTATATTATTATGTGTATTATGTTTATACTGTGAATGTATATTATTATGTTTATACTACATATGTATATTATACTATATATGTATATTATTATTTTTATATTTTGTTTATGCTATTACATTGTTTATACTATTACATTTTTACATTATTATTTTGTTTATACTTATTTTTTATACTATCAGTTTGTACTATTTTTTATATGGATCAGTTTATACCATGCTGATTTTGTTTTCATTACATTAAATATACTTTAAAATAATTGATGAAAAATTTACTGTTTAGGTCATATTTATTATTTTTATCATTTACTATGAATTAAAACTATTGATAAAAATTCCTGGCAGAATGAAGTGTTAATGACATGAAAACGGTCTAATCAATAAAAACTAATCTCCTTTAGTATTTTTTTCAATCTGCGTGAGAAATCCCATTCAGTGGTCATCACAAACAAATCACTTGCTGGTGAAAACAAATCATTAAGAAAAAAAAAGAACAAATAATCAGAACAGAAAAAAAACCGAATCTTTCTCTTCTTGATCGGAAGTGTCACTTAAAATTCGATGAGTCCGAAGTCACCCTCTGCATTCTGATGGTGACTGTTCCGCTCGGTGGCGATTTGATTAATAGCGCTTCCTGTGAATTGTCCTTTGATTTCTGCGAAGGCGGCGACTTCCGCACAATGGAGGCTAATTAGAGAACTCCTTGGAAGGGGATTAGCAGTCGCCGCATGTGTGCGAACTCGAGTCCCGCTGGTGTGCCGAATTGATTGCTCACGCTTGTTGCTTTCGTTTAGCCATCTCCTTGTGAGTGGATCGAAGGTATCTGATTGCTCGTGCCAGGTCAGAGGTGGATCGGTCCCTACAGTTAGAGGCGATCAACCTCTGTTTACCTTAACCTCTGATTCACAGAATAAGAAAAAATTTTTCAATGAATTTCAATGCATGGAGCCTGTAAAGCAGATACATTTCTTACATAGGACATCCGAGAAGATACATTTAACATACTAGAAGAATTAGTAACAAATCTTTACTTATTTAAGTTGTAACTACAAATGTTTATAAATTTTGATAGAATTGTCATTGGAGATACATAAAACATCCACAATCAGTTCCGTGCCATATAGTAGCAACCTCTCAATCTCTGACTAAGAACAATTTTTCAATGAATTTCAATGCATGGAGCCTATAAGGCAAATACATTTTTTATATAGGACATCCGAGAATAATTGGATACATTTAAAAACCTTGAAGAAATAGTAACAAATCTTTACTTATTAACATTATAACAACAAATTTTTATAAATTTTGATGTCAGTTCCCGTGCAGGTTCATAAAGCATCATAGCCACAATCAGTTTCATGCCATATATTAGTAACCTCTGATTCACAGAATAAGAACAATTTTTTCAATGAATTGCAAAGCGTGGAGCCTGTAAGGCAGATGCATTTTACAGCCAAGAATTGTTGGTTACATTTAAAAAAACCAGTAGAGATAGTAACAAATCTTTATTTATTTACATTATAACTACAAATGTTTATAAATTTTGATGTGATTTCCCTTGGAGGTTCATAAAACTAGCTACAATCAGTTCCACGCCATATATTAGCAACCTCTCAACCTCTTACTAAGAACAAATTTTTTCAATGAACTGCGATGTATAGAACCTGCAAAGCAGATACATTTCTTACATAGGACATGCGAGAATTGTAGGATACATTTAAAAAACTAGAAGAAATAGTAGCAAGTGATTTCCCTTGGAGGCTCATAATACATCCAAGCCACAATCAGTTCCATTCCATATATTAGCAAGTATCTGTGAAGTTATGAATTAATAGCAGTTGTCAGGGGTTGCTTCAGTTCCTTCAAATTAGAGCAAAGCTGTCTTTCAAAATAGTAAAAAACAAATTTTTTCACATAAATCCATATATATATATGAAAAATATACACTGTCTAAAGACATTTTTTTCATACAGGGTGTTCAAAAATTATAGCATACATAAAAAAGCACGTAATGAACTAGAAGAAATAGAACAAAATATCGTTACTTACAATATAATCCTAAAGTTCATAATCCAGATTTCTTCCCCCTCCTTTTACTGGAAGAAAAACTTTTATTTTCCAATCCTGAATCTTTTGTTCCAAACCATTCTCCATTAGAGCAACAGACATGTAGCAAAACCATCTTTACTCATGGTGGACCATTGCCGGTCTTCTACATAGCATCCATATTTTACTACAGCAATTTCGAACGATGGGGGCATCTGAGAAGTTTCTGTCCTGATATGGGACTTGTTCTTCATTTTCTTTGAAAAAGAATTTTGCATTAATAATTTAACATATGTTGCTGTTTTCGAATTACAGGTTATTTGAACTGAATTCATCTGTCATCAACGCATATTCAGCTTTACCCATGGAAATATATGCTGCACTTGCATTTTTTTATTACTGTTTTAAACAGACACCTTCAGGGGAATCATCTGGAATGTACGCAGAAGTCTTCTTCAGCCTAAAGGAACGTCTTTGACCTACCATAAACCCAGTTATAGGTCCAATTCGACTTCTTTTATCAGGTTTAAAACCCAGCTTCCCTAATACCCAAACATTCTATCTTAATCACCAAAAAGCTACCCATAAAAGAAGATTACATAAAAAAATTTTTTTTTTTTAAATCCCACATCACTGAATGTAATTGTCATGGTAGTAGACATTGACAAAACAATTTTCATTTATTTTTATTTTAAATTTGTATCTAATACGGTTTCATGTTAGCGAATTCTTTAATAGACGTGGCATTAAACGTGGATGTTTATATCTAAATTGGAAATGTAATGTGAATTCACAGTCTATAGGTAGATAATCTAATTATAATATATGCTTAAAATAATTATTAAAATTATTGTTCTACTTAATCATCATTATCATATAATGTACATTAGATGAAGTTTTAATTTTAGTTACGCATAAAAGTAGTTTAAATAAGTAAAAAATTGTAAGAATTTTAACAATTTCTCTAGAATCAAATTTTATGACACATACTGGTGTTAATTAAAATTTTTTAAATAAAAATTATTAAAGTTTTTTATTAAGAAAATTATTTAAGCTTTCTAAAAGAATAATGAAATGTATAGCAAATATATTCGATTCTTTTTTACGTATTTAAAAAATTCTAATTAAAAGTAAAAGTATAAAGTTTTTTTTTTCTGTAATCAGAAAGATCAGAAATTTTATTTTCAAAAAAAAATTGATAATTAGAATAAAATGTTAATAAATACAAGGCGAAGTTTAATCAATATTATTGTAAATTCTAATTCAGAATATGAGTTTTTAAATTTGAAACAAAAAAAAATTTATTAAATTTTACATAAGATTACTTATACTTTTTGGAAATTAAATTTAATAAATTGTATACATTAACAATATATTTTATTGCACGTTACTTTTTTTTCTTGCTTAAATAAATTTGTATACCCATATTAAACTCAATTCTAATGTTGGAAAGAAAGAAAAAAAAATTCTTTCAAATGAAAAAAAATAATAAGAATAAAGAAATTTCCTTCTTTCAAAGTTTATATTAGATTACATAATTTTATTAGTTAACAAAAATGTATTTAATTTGGATATTTTTTTATTTTAAACTATTTTAAAATCAATGTGTTTAAAATAGTTTAAAAATTTGAAACACTGCACTCACAGTACAGAGACTTTTTAAAAATATATTTTTAGATTTATTTCTTAATTTAATCATAATAAATACATTCTGAAAATTTTAAAATTAAACTATTTCTTAATTAATAGTTTTTAGAATTTAAATTGTTTAAAACAATAATTTTTCTGATAAATTTCTCCCCTAAAATTACCATTCCTCTCATTGTAACCTTAATTTAAGAATAAACATTCTACAGGAATATGACCAGTGCTGCCATCTGTTTTCCAATAAATTAACTACATGAAAATTTCCATAATCCCTTGCCATGATTTTCATTGAGATTGGAAACTCAATTTCTCTTAAATTTTAAGAAGAGTAATATTGATTAATGTATCCATTTAATTAAATTTAATTAACATTATAGTTATAGAATTTATTTTAAATAGTATTTTAGCTATATTGCTATTTTGCTTACAGTCAACAATAATAAAATAAAAATTTATATCACAGAATTTATTTAGTATAAAAACTAAGCAGAAAAAAATATAAAAGTGTGTTCCGTGTGAATAAAAAAATGAGTATTAACAAAATAAAATACAAAGACAAAAATATCAAAATATAAACTTAAATGCTTTATAAAATTAAATATTTTCATTTCTCACATTGAATTTCATTTCAATGTACAAAATAAAAATATTTCATTCCGTATGAACTCTTTAGATACTATCCATGTAATATTCGTTCCCAATTGTTGAAGGGTAATATAAATGTGTAGAAGACTTCTTAAGCGCATTCTTGGAAACGCTGAATTTGCCATTCTAGTGTCAAATGACTTCATACAGAGCCTTAAAAAAATCAGCAATATTTGAATAAAGATTGTTTTAAAAGCTTCAATCTTCAAATTTGGAAATAAATTTTAAAATTTTTACTATAATGTAATTAAATATAATTTTAATAACTATATCTTATTATAAAATTTTAATACGGCAATCATTATTATGTGTTTAATAATTAACATTTATGACGACTGTAATTTACAACGATATATATTTTATTGTTGCAACAAATTTTTAAATTGGGAATAGTCATGCAGCTATCAAAAGATAATTATTGTTATTTAATAGCATAAATAAATTTAAACTTCAGCATTAAAATAAATTTTTAATATGCTGTTAAATATAAAAAATTTACGTATATATTCAATTAAATATTTATGTAGTAAATAATTTTATTTTTCAGATTTTATAAATAATTCGATTTATGTTATTTATATATTCAACTATATATTTATGTTGTAAATTATCTTGTTTTCAGATTTTATAAATAATTCGATTTATGTTATTTATATATTCAATTAAATATTTATGTAGTAAATTATCTTGTTTTCCGATTTTATAAATAATTCGATTTATATATTCAATTAAATATTTTTGTAGTAAATTATTTCATTTCCAGATTTTATAAATAATTCGATTTGTGTTATGTATATATTCAATTAAGTGTTTATGTAGTAAATTATCTTGTTTTCAGATTTTATAAATAATTTGATTTATGTTATGTATATATTCTATTAAATATTTATGTAGTAAATTATTTTGTTTTCCGATTTTATAAATAATTCGATTTGTGTTATGTATATATTCAATTAAGTGTTTATGTAGTAAATTATTTCATTTCCAGATTTTATAAATAATTCGATTTGTGTTATGTATATATTCAATTAAGTGTTTATGTAGTAAATTATTTCATTTCCAGATTTTATAAATAATTCGATTTGTGTTATGTATATATTCAATTAAGTGTTTATGTAGTAAATTATTTCATTTCCAGATTTTATAAATAATTCGATTTGTGTTATGTATATATTCAATTAAGTGTTTATGTAGTAAATTATCTTGTTTTCAGATTTTATAAATAATTCGATTTATGTTATTTATATATTCAATTAAATATTTATGTAGTAAATTATCTTGTTTTCAGATTTTATAAATAATTCGATTTATGTTATTTATATATTCAATTAAATATTTATGTAGTAAATTATCTTGTTTTCAGATTTTATAAATAATTTGATTTATGTTATGTATATATTCTATTAAATATTTATGTAGTAAATTATTTTGTTTTCCGATTTTATAAATAATTCGATTTATATATTCAATTAAATATTTTTGTAGTAAATTATTTCATTTCCAGATTTTATAAATAATTCGATTTGTGTTATGTATATATTCAATTAAGTGTTTATGTAGTAAATTATCTTGTTTTCAGATTTTATAAATAATTTGATTTATGTTATGTATATATTCTATTAAGTGTTTATGTAGTAAAATATCTTGTTTTCAGATTTTATAAATAATTCGATTTGTGTTATGTATATATTCAATTAAGTGTTTATGTAGTAAATTATTTCATTTCCAGATTTTATAAATAATTCGATTTGTGTTATGTATATATTCAATTAAGTGTTTATGTAGTAAATTATTTCATTTCCAGATTTTATAAATAATTCGATTTGTGTTATGTATATATTCAATTAAGTGTTTATGTAGTAAATTATTTCATTTCCAGATTTTATAAATAATTCGATTTGTGTTATGTATATATTCAATTAAGTGTTTATGTAGTAAATTATCTTGTTTTCAGATTTTATAAATAATTCGATTTATGTTATTTATATATTCAATTAAATATTTATGTAGTAAATTATCTTGTTTTCAGATTTTATAAATAATTCGATTTATGTTATTTATATATTCAATTAAATATTTATGTAGTAAATTATTTCATTTCCAGATATTAAAAATAATTCGATTTGTGTTATGTATATATTCAATTAAGTGTTTATGTAGTAAATTATCTTGTTTTCAGATTTTATAAATAATTTGATTTATGTTATGTATATATTCTATTAAATATTTATGTAGTAAATTATTTTGTTTTCCGATTTTATAAATAATTCGATTTATATATTCAATTAAATATTTTTGTAGTAAATTATTTCATTTCCAGATTTTATAAATAATTCGATTTGTGTTATGTATATATTCAATTAAGTGTTTTTGTAGTAAATTATCTTGTTTTCAGATTTTATAAATAATTCGATTTGTGTTATGTATATATTCAATTAAGTGTTTATGTAGTAAATTATCTTGTTTTCAGATTTTATAAATAATTCGATTTGTGTTATGTATATATTCAATTAAGTGTTTATGTAGTAAATTATCTTGTTTTCAGATTTTATAAATAATTCGATTTGTGTTATGTATATATTCAATTAAGTGTTTCTGTAGTAAATTATTTCATTTCCAGATTTTATAAATAATTCGATTTGTGTTATGTATATATTCAATTAAGTGTTTATGTAGTAAATTATTTCATTTCAGATTTTATAAATAATTCGATTTGTGTTATGTATATATTCAATTAAGTGTTTATGTAGTAAATTATCTTGTTTTCAGATTTTATAAATAATTCGATTTATGTTATTTATATATTCAATTAAATATTTATGTAGTAAATTATCTTGTTTTCAGATTTTATAAATAATTCGATTTATGTTATTTATATATTCAATTAAATATTTATGTAGTAAATTATTTCATTTCAGATTTTATAAATAATTCGATTTGTGTTATGTATATATTCAATTAAGTGTTTATGTAGTAAATTATCTTGTTTTCAGATTTTATAAATAATTTGATTTATGTTATGTATATATTCTATTAAATATTTATGTAGTAAATTATTTTGTTTTCCGATTTTATAAATAATTCGATTTATATATTCAATTAAATATTTTTGTAGTAAATTATTTCATTTCCAGATTTTATAAATAATTCGATTTGTGTTATGTATATATTCAATTAAGTGTTTTTGTAGTAAATTATCTTGTTTTCAGATTTTATAAATAATTCGATTTGTGTTATGTATATATTCAATTAAGTGTTTATGTAGTAAATTATCTTGTTTTCAGATTTTATAAATAATTCGATTTGTGTTATGTATATATTCAATTAAGTGTTTATGTAGTAAATTATCTTGTTTTCAGATTTTATAAATAATTCGATTTGTGTTATGTATATATTCAATTAAGTGTTTATGTAGTAAATTATTTCATTTCCAGATTTTATAAATAATTCGATTTGTGTTATGTATATATTCAATTAAGTGTTTATGTAGTAAATTATCTTGTTTTCAGATTTTATAAATAATTCGATTTGTGTTATGTATATATTCAATTAAGTGTTTATGTAGTAAATTATTTCATTTCAGATTTTATAAATAATTCGATTTGTGTTATGTATATATTCAATTAAGTGTTTATGTAGTAAATTATTTCATTTCCAGATTTTATAAATAATTCGATTTGTGTTATGTATATATTCAATTAAGTGTTTATGTAGTAAATTATTTCATTTCCAGATTTTATAAATAATTCGATTTGTGTTATGTATATATTCAATTAAATGTTTATGTAGTAAATTATCTTGTTTTCAGATTTTATAAATAATTCGATTTGTGTTATGTATATATTCAATTAAGTGTTTATGTAGTAAATTATCTTGTTTTCAGATTTTATAAATAATTCGATTTGTGTTATGTATATATTCAATTAAGTGTTTATGTAGTAAATTATTTCATTTTCAGATTTTATAAATAATTCGATTTATGTTATGTATATATTCAATTAAATATTTATGTAGTAAATTATCTTGTTTTCAGCTTTTATAAATAATTCGATTTATGTTACGTATATATTCAATTAAATATTTATGTAGTAAATTATTTTGTTTTCAGATTTTATAAATAATTCGTTTTATGTTATGTATATATTCAATCAAATATTTATGTAGTAAACTATCTTGTTTTCAGTTTTTATGAGAAATTCGATTTATGTTTTAATAATAATTCAAAAAATATATAGACTTGTTCATTTAATTTTATTAAATTTGTAATTATTTATAAAAGTTAATAAATTGATACTATTACTGAGAATACAGATAAAATATTAAATTAGTTATATTAATTTTATAATTTAACGATGGTTTAATATTTTTTAGAATGTTAACATTTTTATTCCCTTATAATAAAATTATTATTTTTTTTTTTTTTCTTATTTTTCCACTTCATGCTTTCTTAATACCAAATAAAATTATTGAAGCATTCATATTACCATTGCTATCAAAAATTCATCAACATGTAACAAATCCTGAAGAATTATTGTTGTATTATGATAATGAATTTATTTTTAAACATTGTAGGTGATTTTGCCAATCTTCTACCATAATGTTTCTAGATCAGAGTCGATATTTTATCACAAGTCTTGTTACTGGAAGATTTGATACATTGTAATGTGTCTTAAAAAATCTTATCACTAAATAAGTGATGAATGACGATCATTTATGTAACGATCAATCATAATTTTCTAATTCAATCTGAAAAAAAAAAAAAATAGAAATATTATCTTTTGTCAAAAAATAAATAAATAAATCTGTAATATCAGAAAATTCGTCGCAATAATGTTTATTCTATATCGATTTTAAATAAATAATTTTTCTAAATCTATAATTTTAAGAATTTTTGGGTCCACATTATATCGATAATTTTCTAAATTCATAATAATATTCAGTAAATAATCATGTGTATTTATTCCATAATAACTTACAAGCGATGGCATCAGGACATCGAAAAAAGATCAAATCGAATATCTCATCAGACATATTGATGAATAATGGTTCTTTTTTTTTAATCTGATGATTTATTTCATTTATATTCCAGTCATACAGTGAAATCTGCAATTAATAATAATATTAAGAACAAAAAAAAAAATCGTCTGTTTCTATTGATGAGCCTTTTGCGTTGGTCGAAAATTTGCAGACGATATTTGAATGAACCTTTAGAGTAACATTATTATCAATAAGAACGATTTCAAAAGAATTATTCCTTTCCTAGAAATGGCATCATGTAGTTAACCAAACAAAAGAGAAATCCCGCAGGAAACGATTATTGATATTAGCTTTAAATCGATGGAAGCTTTCTTGGAAGTATACGATTGGTTGATTATTTATTAAGATAGAAAAAGAACGATTTTTATCGTTCTTATCAAGCTTGCTTAAAGCCGGATATCAAAGTAATAATTAGGCATGTCCGTTCGGTGATGGACTATTTCCTCAAGTTGTGATATAAGCCGTTGATGTCGCTGTTCTCGAAATTTTTTTTCTTTATTGAATTCTGTCTGGACTAATAAAGGTATTTAGATGTTGTCGGTAATTTAATAGCTTCTTTATAAATTATTATGGGTTCTGCAGCTTACCATTATCACCATTTGTTTTAACTTCGTGTGTTTAATTAAAAACAAAATTGTAATATGGCAATTTTGTATTGCCACTATAATTGTCGGCTTAATAAACAAATTCAGGTGCTGTAATAAAATTGACCCTGATAAGAAAAACATTGATTCATTAAAATATTTAACAAAAAACAATTGGACCTAAATAGGAAGTGGCCATAAATTTGAACACGTGCTCACATTTCACTTATGGGCTTATAAGGGAATCAGGCCCGTCAAGCCCCTGGAACATACCTGGTAAGGGGCATAACATACCCTACATACTTTTTAATCAGTTATATGGTAGTAAATAGCATATCATTTTTAGTGTATGAGTAGAAATGTCATAACCACTTGATATAGTATGCATTTGTTTAATAACTTATCGAGAAATTAGCGCGGCCTGATGGCCAAGTGGCTAGCTCTCTGACCTTTTGTTCCCCAGGCTTCAGGTTCGAATCCTGGAGATGGCCTGGATGTTTGTGAGTGGTTAGGAATACACGTTAAACAGTAGGTCCCAATCTAATTAACCTAAACTGTGCATAAAATGACCGTAGAGTGACAAACCAAACCAAGAAACTGTCTCTTAAACTAATTTATGTTGTAAAATGCAACTAAGAACTTGGAGTTTCTTTTCGAGTTAATGTTTTGAATCATTTGATATGATCAGAACAATCTTCAAAAGAGGTCCATTGGTCGACATTTCACAACGGGAATATTTCGTTCGTAACAAACAAATCAAATGATTGCATTTAACCAATTCTTACACGTGGATGGTTCGTTCGTAACAAACAAATCAAATGATTGTATTTAACTAATTCTTACACGGGGAAACTATTTCTCACCCAAAATTCAAATTACAAATTTGATTTCTTATGATTTTAAATGATTGCATTTAACAATTTTATACGATTTTTCGATCAAACCAAAATCAAATTACAAAACTCCCCCAAAATTACAAATAAGAGGTGCAGAAGTTTATGGCATTTCCAGAAATTCCAGCATCCAAAAAGGCCAACATTTTTTCCTCTGTAGTATAGTGGTAAGTATCCCCTGTCACGAGGGAGATCGGGTTGGATTCCCGCTGGGGAGTGTTAATTTAATTTCCGTATAGATCATTGTTTCTACTTCTTTAATCTTTTTTGTTTTATTCTTAGGCATCAACACTTAATTGTACCGATAGTTTTTTTGCTTAACAGCTCTCCTAACTGATCGAAATTATGAAGCACGAAACCTTTGTTTTAAAGTTTTTAATTTGTAACTTTATTTTCCCTATGACAAGCAATGATATTTGGAAGAATTTGACGACTTTTTTTTTTTACTTTCGATTCTAAATTTCCTTTATCTCTCTAAAATAAAGCAATGGTATTTAAAGAATTTATAAAAATATTTTTAATATCTTTTTAAAAGATAGAAATTTAAATAAAATAACAAATACCGGTTGTAAAAATTGATTTCAGTCAGAGCAAGTCTAAGCTGAATCATTTGAAAAGACTTTATTTCCCAATAATATGACATATCTTGCTATACATGTAAAACATAACATAATTTCACACATATAAAACACATAACATAATGCACATAATATAATAGACATGCAATAATTTATTGCAAAAGTAAGTTTGCACAGCAAAATAAGCTTCCATTTTACATCAAAATAATTAAGAAATAAAGAATTGCTTTTATCAATAATAAAAGATATAAAATGACAGACCACTTTTATATTTTCAGGTCAATTATAGATTTGCACAAACCTGTCAGTTAAAGTTAACGACTTATAAATTAATTAATCAATATTATAACGGACATAGACAAAAAACAAATTAAACTTAACATTTTATTATATTTTGAAGAGTAATTATTGCTTTTGCATCAAATTACGTAATGACATTCAAATGGAGATAGCTCAACTAAATTGACATATATTTAAATATTGAAATCACTAGACAGTATGAAATGTTTCTAGAATAATTTCAATTTTTGTTTTTAAAATTTTGTATCCAAATAAATATTATGTTCCTAGAGCGAAATTTGTCATCTTACCAGACAAAATGATGAAATAAACAATCAAAATAACTGAATAGATAAGGTTATCAAATACTGTATTTGGTTTGGATATTTTTATCAGGCAAACAAAGCATATCATTGTCTAGATTGCTGTATGACGTAATATTCGTAACCTAACCTATCAATAATGCTAACTAAATACAAAGAAATATCACGTCTCTTAAATATCAGTGGATCATGTTTATCTCATATGTCAATATTTATGCCTGAAATATATTATCAATTCTATTAGTAATCAAAAGAAGTTAATTATATCCATAAAGTGGGGTCATGGGGGTTTTGGCAATTCTTCTACATCAGAGTACCATTACTCGAAGCATAGAAAAGAAGAAAAATTGAAGAGAAAAAAATTGAACAAATAAAGAGCACAATGTATATGAGTAGAAATCAAAGAAAAATTCTCAAAACAGATGCCAACCTTTTAATGTTTAGGAAATAAGTTGAATGCATTTGATAGAAATATCATTAAGATTATTCTAGAATTTCTATCCTAATAAAGTCCTTATTTCTAGATTCAATGGTATGATTAGCGCCCACGTACTCATTTTTCCCTTAGTGTTTTCTAGCCATTCAATAGAAAGGTAAATATATGGTTTAAAAATGGAAATGAACAAAACGATTACTTATTAGGGGTGTTAGACAGAATAGCTATATACATTTTTTATACTCGAAGTATAGAAAAGAAGAAAAATTGAAGAGAAAAAATTAAACAAATAAAGAGCACAATGTATATGAATAGAAATCAAAGAAAAATTCTCAAAACAGATGCCAACCTTTTAATGTTTAGAAAATAAGTTGAATGCATTTGATAGAAATATCATTAAGATTATTCTAGAATTTCTATCCTAATATAAAGTCCTCATTTCTAGATTCAATGGTACGATTAGTGCCCATGTACTCATTTTTCACTTAATGTTTTTCCAGCCATTCAATAGAAAGGTAAATATATGGTTTAAAGTTGAAAATGGACAAATCGATTAAATATTAGGGATGTTAGTCAGATACATGCGACTCAAAGCAATTAAAAAACACACACACACACAAAAATTTAATAGTTATTGAGGAACTTTTTTCATATACTTTTTCTCTTGAAATTAAATAATTTGTATTTTAAATTATTAAAAACTAAAAATATTTTATTTTAATTGTAACTCCTCTGAAAATTACATTTCGCCTCTATTACACTGCTGTGTTTAAACCCAACTGACTAAGATGATTAACAATTTTCCCTGCTATAACTTGTCCGATATTAAGAACGTTTGGGCACCTCATATTTCACTTAAATATATCACTCATAGGAAATAATAGAAATTGACGTTAAAGACACCTTTTAGGGTTAACTCCATTAATTTTCATGTCGGTTTCGATAAATCTCACCTACATTTTCACAGAATCGCTATTGTGTATGTTTCCTCTTTTCTGAAATTCATCGATGTTCTTTTCTGATGTCTTCATCTTCTAAAATTAAAAAACTTATTCACATCATTTTTATTTATTTATTTTTAATTTTTAATAATGAACAGTATTATTAATTCGTTTCTAATATTAATTGCTAAGTTGATCTTTTTTTCCTCACCTGTTTATACCAAAACATTGATAAATATCTGCAAAAATGTCTTTAATATTTCAATTAATCTTAAAAAAATGTTTGAAAATAGTTAAAGTGTCAAAAAAAAAAGATAAAATGCCTGGCTTTTTAGTATTATCTAAACTAGTACTTATGCATCGAAGCATTTATTTATTTCTATTTCTTTACATGTACTTTATTATTTTTATTCAATCAAATCAATTTATTTATAACATGATAGTGATTTATTTTTCTTTGTGAACATAGTTGGATCCAGTGAGTATCAGAGAGAATATTTTATATTTCATGACAGTGTCGCCATCTTTTGGCGTAAACGTAGAACTATTTTTAAAACATTGTTGATAGAAAATTTTTTCTTTTACTTTGAATTAATAATTAAGTGCCATCAAGATTTTTAAATTTTGAATAGAAAGTTTAAAATTTATATTTTTAAAAAATCCTTTATAATATAAGTTATTTTAAATTGCCAATAGATAAATAAAATTTTATGTTCGGAAAGATTAATAAGTTTAGATAGATTTATAATTTTTTTTTTCAAAATTGCTTTCAATTAAATATTTTTAAAAACAACTTTAATTCATTAAGACTGTAAATATTTATATATATATATATATTTTTTTTTGAAAATAATAAAAAAAATTTATTCTTAGAACAGAAAGAAGATCATGACTGTATAATTAAAATAATTGGGGAATATCTCTTTTATTCTTAACTATTCAGATCATTTTTATTCTGGTGTTCTGCCTTGAAATGATGTTAAATGTATTGTATATTCGTAATAATTTAGGTTTGTTTGGTAAAAATTGTTATCGAAAGCCAAATATATATATGGGTTTGGCAAGTCAAATTCATCTTTTTCGCAAATCAAATTCACTCATTTGCAAATCAAATTTAACGTAAAAAAATTAAAACTTGCGCAATAATTGCCAACAATGAATTATCTTTTTTTTTTTTTATCGTTAACTTACAAATTCGTTTTTAATTAATTTTTTTTTTTTCGTTGACGTTTTTCCAAAATAATAATAATAATAATAATAATAATAATAATAAAAAAAAAAAAAAAACATGGTTGTGGTAGAACTTCTTCTGCAAATAATGCAGAAATCTTCAAAATTGTATAAGACGTTTAAGAAACACAGAAACGCCTCGAAAATAAATCACTCTTTATTAGACTTGTAAAAGTTTTGTCTTTCTCGTGATATTATGTATCACGAATCTTTAAGAACCGACCAAACTGAATGGATCTTTACGAACCGTTCAAATCGAACATTTGAATATTTTGCAGCGTTTCATGAAGCAAATCGTAGAAAAAAATTTAAATTGTTGCCAAATAACTCATGTAATTTGTATCATTGGCTAAGCTTCAAAAAATTGCATTCTATACATATTCATGCAGAGATATCTTATGCATTATTCATACATTTATTCCCACAGATATTTTAATAATAACAGAAGGAAACAGTTATATAACATTTTTATTTAGCTTTTATTCTATAATAAACACAAAATTACAAATACTGCTTAAAAATATACGATGAATAAATTAAAACTGATTCAATTCCTCCAGTTTTAACCATGTCTTTGTGTCAGTTTTAACGATTATAACCATGCTTCACCATTCACATTGGCGCTCCCTGTGGCGTCAGGAGAAATAGTCAGTCGGCCTCGAGACTCTCCCCCGAGAGAAATATATTCAATTCAACCCTGCATATTAGTTGGACTACAGACTCTCACTCTGACAGGAAGTATATTTTCTTTATCCTACGCATACTTGAGTATCGGGTTTTCGGCTTAGAAGTGGAATCCTTCCCTTAATCTATAATTATATGTCTTTAAATGTGTTACATATTATACGTCTCTAATTGTATGTGTGTGGTGTTTGTGCATGTGTAAATAAAGCTGTGAGTTCTTCAACCTGTACCTCAAGTATCTCAACCCAAACACACCCAGTTAGATGATTTATTTGAGAATAAACGTGATAATAAATTCAGCATTATATTATCTATGCTCAATTGGTGTTATTAATATTATAAAGATACTGTGCAATAAATATCATTCAAAAAACTGTAAGGGCAAAAACATAGTACTATAGTCCTAATAATAGGGCTTTAAAAATTTGTTATAATTAAATAAACATTTACAATAACATTATTAGTTACATTTCTTATTAATAAAAAGCATTGCTACTGATCATTGTTTTATAAATGTAATGATTTTTTTTAAAAACTTCATAATAGTAGTTAGCCAGATTTAAAATTATGAATTTAATGGTCCGTGAAGTCCGAAAGTTTGGCAATCATTGTTCTAAGGTTAAAAAAACTATAAAAAGGACAGTGACATTTTTCCCCTAATATATCCGAAGAGCATTATATCAAAGGATTACTGTACTATTATGTAAAGATGATTCTTTATATTTGCTTAAATTTCTTAAATTTATAGATTGCTTAATCATTGCATCTCTTTTTATCATGCATTTTATTTATTTATTATTATTTTTTTATTATTTATTTATTATTATTTTTATTTATTTATTTTTTTTTTTTTTTTTATTTATTTATTTATTTTGTATTTGCAAATTGAATAATGCTGTAGAAAAAAATTGAATATTTGCTTGCGTTTTTTTAACCGTACAAATAAAGACTTTATATTGATTTTATTTGTACATATTTTACTTGTTTTAAGTCTCTATTTGTTTATCGATGTACTTCTTTCAATAAGACTTCGTTGTGATTCCTTCTGTTTTGAAATGTGAAAAGATTTTTTAAAACTCTCAGATAATTTTGTAGAAAAATAATCTTTAAAATTGAATATTTACTTGTGTTTCTTTTTTTATCATATGATAGCATTTTGCAATTGCATATTTTCTTATTGATTATCATCACGCTTATTGGTCATCATTGGTTACAAGCGCCATCTAGTTACCATTATGATAACTAGATGGTGCTTGAATTGCAGGGAGAAACGCATAACTTCAAACTGTGGGAGGGAAAAAGAAAGAGATATAATGAAAGGACGACAATGCATAAAAGATGGCAACTCTTATAAAGATTGGATGAAGCCCTTCTAAAATTATATTTTGTTAATGTCCATAGACATAAATCATATAGTTGTTCTGGTCTTTAGTTTCGCAATTGTAAATAAATGTTTATTTTTTTTCTAAAAATCCGCTAGATTAGTATAATGTCTTGTATAAATTTATATAAATCTAAATCTTATATCTAATTATTATCAAAGGATTATAAAATCATGTTAATTATAACATAATAAAATCATTTTTATTCAAAAATAGTAATATGTATTTCAGTCCAAATGTTCATTAAGATTGGACCAGTGGTGCAAGAGGTTCAGCACTATACCGTTGAACAACAGAAGAACATGTAAATTGAAAGAACTGCTGTCCAGCTCAGAGGAAGGAGAAAAGCATTACGTCCAAATTATTAGGCTTCTGTTAATCAGAACGAAGAACGAATAGTTAATAAAAACAAATCATTAATGTGATTCGGTTAGTGAACTGCAAAGTACGGGAAAAGTAGAAACCGGTAGAGTCTAGGATAAGAAATGTAAGCCAGGAATTAATTGTAGAAAGTGAAAGAAACAGTTGTTATAAGAAAATGTGAGAATTCAAAGTTAATAAGGATGTGTTAATTGTAGGTCGAGAATTCAGGAATTGCAAAACGGATGTTATTACAAAATATCCTTCCCCCTTCCACAAGAGATTAGCACGCTCTGCAAGTCAGGCTTATCTCAATGGGGAGAAGAGGATTCTAAGCCAACACCTAAAATGATACAGAATTTTTCACAAAATATAACAATAATGCAGTGTTGTGCACTTGAATAACACAAAAAACAACATAATAAAACGCGTGTTGCCTAATGAATGAGGAAGCATGTTAGTATCGTAAGGTAACATAAGGTCTTAACTGAATGAATGATGAAAAGTGCAACAATTTCAATAATAGAATAGCAAAACAGTTTTCTTATAAATACAAACAATAGCTTTACTATGTATAAAAATTGGAACACAAAGCATTATGCATTTTTAATAAATTAACAGATTCAGTTACAGTCTAACCTTGCACTCACACATTTTTTCACAGCTACTTTTTTCATTTTTCAATTCCTTCTATTAGCTCACACTCTCCCTATATATATCTTGTTCAAATTTTCAATCGTTCATAAAATACTTTTTATTCATCCACTCAAGTTCAAGTACATTTTTTTCAATACAACTTGTAGTGGATGATACTTTATATTAATACAGTTTTTTCAAATATTAATTTCTTTAATTAAATGAAATTAATTAATTTTAGTTATTTTTTTAGATTTAAGTTGCATATATCTACCAATAGATGGCGCCAGATAAATTTAAAAAAATGAATGAAAATTTTAAGGACTTTCGGCAATATAGTGAAAAAAAGTTTTTTTTTTTTTTTTTTTTTTTTTTTTTTTTTTTAATATATATATTACTTGTTTTCTTTTTAATAACTATTTGTTCAGATTGCTAGACGCCTAATTTTTGTAGATCTCGAAGTACTTTTCTCTCGTCCATCACATTTCGAAGCTCGTGTATTTATCATTTTTATAATTTTCCAACATTTATTAGTGCTATATTTTACAATTTATTTGATTGATTTTGTATTTTTCCATGTGAAATTTATTCTAAGTTTATATTTTTAAGGAGGGGCCTGAATGGCCGAGTGGCTAGCACTCGGTACCACATGGTTTCGGATTCGAATCGCGGAGGTGCCATGGATGCTTTTAGTGGTTCTGAATCCACTTTAAACCGTAGGTCCCGGTATAACATTTTCGTAACCCGGGGTAACTTGTTATTCTGCGTCCGTAGCTTATCTTCAAGCTACATGCACCTCCTGGGTAGTGCTAAGTGAGTAACGTCGGTGCAGCGCTTACCTTAAGGCATCAGTGACAATTGTCAAAGTGTTTGCCAGCTGCATTAGAACTAACAAAAAATATTTTTATGGAGCATCGTAAAAATTATTAAAAGAAAAATTTAATTGAACACTATAGAAAGGAAATAAATACAGTTACAACTCGGTATTCTTCCTCACATGTTGATAAAGCTTTATGTCAACATGAAAATGAAAACGTACAAAAAAAATGATTAATAATGTAAAAAAAATATATAAATTATTATTATTATTAAGTATTAATAAAAATAAAGTATTTGGTAATGATAAAAGATTTTGCAATTAGCATGATAATGATGTAAATTATGATTGGACACATCTTTCCAATGATACCTGAGGGATATACATTCCCTCAAATTGCCAACTGTAAAGAACTTGAACTTAATTCCTCAATTGATGAAATTTAATCAATTTTTGCTTAAGAAAAATTCGAAACCTTTTCTTATCATGCCACACTGCATATTGAATTTTGACATATTTATCACATATTTACTGGACCTTCATATTTTTGCATCGAAATTTGTTTCGAATGAATGATAACTTTAAAAGGATTGATGGTATTTTACAAAGAATTTGCACTTTTCTATAGTTGATTTACAGATATACCGTGATTTTTTTAACAATGTTTAAAACTGAAATTGAGAATGATTTTCTATTCAGATTCATTTACGGCAGTAATGATGCATATGCATATGCAAGATATATATATATACACTCAAGAGCCAAAACATTATGACCACCCCTACATTTTGCAATGAACTCGCCTGGATGACGTGGAAGGCACGTGATCAGGTGGAAGTGGTATTTAACTGCTGCTGGAGAGTCTGAAGAATCGTTCTTTCACTTACTTCTGTGTGTGAAGGGAAAGGCTGCGGGCCAACTCGTTATTGACAGGTGGTCATAATGTTTTGGCTCTTCAGTGTATATATATACATTAAACAGTCAATTTCTTACATTCTCTACTTTGAGAGGACTAAATGTGAGGTATTTTAGGTTTTCTATACATCGAATGTTGTTTTGATTTTTAATGCGATTAATAGTTTTGTTTCATTGTGTTTCTATGAAGAGCGTAAAAATTATGTGTGGCAAATACTGTTTTGTCGCTTTGTTAAACAAATTTATCGTATTTCTAATATGTTACATGCTTTATTTATACATAGATGAATAGATAGATATGTGTGTGTGCGCGTTAATATATTTTTATTTCATTAAAATAGTATTAGTACTATAGGTGAAGTTAGAAGCCATGTGTAATCCTAGCAATTGAAAGACCCCAAATCATTAAATTAATAGATGATAATCCAGCCTTCAATTTTAGAGTATCCAGCTTTTTTTCCAGCAGAGAAAAATTATCAACTTCTACAATTTATTAACTGATTAGAATTTTTTTGTAAAATTTTTGTTTAATCACTACATAAAATTTCAGAGATTAATATGAATTTCTTTTAGTGTTTAAATTTTGTGATAATACACATGTATCCTAAGACTTATGACATAGTCGTACATTGTGACAGCCTATTTTTTAAAAATGACAGAATAGAATAATTGGATACGATACGATGCGGAATCTTATCTCAAAGAGTAAAGCTGCATTCACACCAGATAGTAAGAATTCAAAACGTAAATCTTCCGTCCATCCCACGTCTTTATTTTCACGTTTAATTAAATTCAGGTTAATATTTCAACCCAAAAATCTGAACGATAATAATTCAACCATAATAGAACGATAATAGTAGATCAATGAAACAAATGTGTAAATGTAAATCTATTTCTTGGTCATGTCATTTTGTTCTTTGCTCTTTACTATACGTGGATTACCCTTGAGTTTTTTTTTTTTTTTAAATATAAGCATGTCCTCGAAGGACGAACTTCTATTAATAGAAATACAAAAATATTCTCATCTATATGACATTAATAACAAACAAACAAACAAACAAAAAATAAATAAATAAAATTCTGAGGGACAATGCTTGGAGCAAGATTGGAAAAACATTTGGATTAGAATATTTTTTTAAAAATTTGTTTTTTAATATACTTTTTATAATTAATCAATTCCCATTCTATGCAACTTAAATTCGTTTTAGAATACTTTATGCTGGTCTCATAAAACACATAATATTTCACTTTAGAAATTATATATTCTAAATCAACAAACTTAGGATAAATTATAATATTGAATTCAATTAAACTTTTACTTTCCATTGTTCATCAAGAATTTAGATTTCTTCCAGAATTTAATTTGCTAATAGACGTTCTACTGGTAAGTTTGACATGTTTTAAAAGATACATTTATTTTTTATTTTTAAAATTACAATTCATTTTAAATTAATTTGCAAATTAACGATATAAGTAACATTTACAACTTAAAGTGTGATTGTCCATAGATTTTTTGGGGGGGATTTATCATGCTCTAATGTTTTCAAAGCTATAAAAGAAAATATTTTTTATATATGGATTCTTGCCTTTTCCTTATATTGTTGTAGACAATTCAATAATGCATTCTATTAACAATGCATGTAATATTTAAAAATTGGTTACTACAAGATCATTAATAGTTTTTGAGATTTATACAGGCTTCATAATTCTAAATGAAAATATTTGTTATGAATGTACTCAATATCATTATATTGTTATTAATCTACGTTTTATTAAATACTAGTGAACCCTGAAATGCTTTGCTGTAGCCAAATGTGAGTAGATATACGAATTAAATAAATACAATTACAGTTTGATATCAATTCATTTATTCAATTAAAATGATATAAAGTTAATTGTGTATAGTAAGTGATTTTTTTTTTCAATTTCTTTGCTAGGGTTTTTTCCCCTCTTCCTTTAGAGGTTATATCTCATTATTTGCATGGTTATCTCATGGTTATATCTCATTATTTGGATGACATGAGAATTAAATTTTGTTTTATTTCATTCACTAAATTTTTTTATTCTGTCTTAATGACAATACAACCATGGCAATAATGAAGACAATATAATAATGAGACGTAATGTTAATAATGACTTTTAATATCTTTATTTATCTTTTTTTTTTTATTTGCTGTTCTACCATACTTCAAATTATGCACGAGTAATATTAATTAGTTACTCGTCAAGTATTAAAGAAACTAAATGATTGTATGAATTTAGGGCCGTATGTATATTACAGTATATATTACACATAGATACAATAAAATGTACAATATGAATTTCATTTGAATTAAATAAATTGAAATTAATGAATTATTTGAATTCAATGTCATTTCACAGCAATACAGATTAAATCATTAGATGCTGAATTGAGTTGATTTTAATGTTTAATTTTATAAGCATTCATTGTAAAGAAAGATTTAGACAGCTACGGGACAATTATCGAAAATAAAGGCAAAATATGTCCGAAGTAGTAGTTGTGCTATATCAAAGAAGCAAGAGCCTTTATTTCAAACCATGAGAATTTTGAAAAATTTTAACTAAGTGACAAAGTATGTATTGAGTTACTACTTATACGATTAAGAAATATTTTTGGGGTTTAAATGAAGTAATATAAACATCAAAATTTAATTTTAACACTTCAGTTTGAGTGGCCAACCGTCAATCACAGTCTGTCATTTCTTCTTAAAATTTGAGATGAATTATAATGAGTCATAAAAGATGAAGGAATCAGTGGGCTAATTTCCATGCATAAATAAGTTTTTATTTTTTCAGAAAAAAACTTTAATGTTATTTAGGTATAGTGTGTATTTTTAATAAATAGTTGCAGTCTAAGTTTAAACTTTTTTTATTGCTTTAGATCGAAAGGAACTGCTCAGACCCCATCAATGGGGCCTCAGACTACATCAAATGGGCTTCAGACTCCATTAAGTGTACCACAGACTCGGTAAAAAAAAAGTGAAATTGTCGAATTGATCCTAGAAAAAATAAATAAGATTCAGGAAATGGACCAAGTTGGCTATTTCTTTGAGTACATTGCTGCTTATGTTACAGAGATGATCAATCCTAAGCAAGATAAAACCTGCAGCAAGATTTTAAATTTGGTTTTAAAAATAAAAAAAATAATAAAGAATAATTATATATATTATTTTTTACCATAACTAACAGTACCGAAAGCCACTTTGATGAAGAATATTACTTTGTAGTAATAATATATAACTTTGTAATATATTGCTCTAATTGGGAAGACTTTAGCTGTCTTTTGGAAAATCATAAATCATTTTATTCCAAATCAAATACAGGCACTATAAGCAATAGTTTTATGACGATTGCCTTGGTATGTATGTCGAATCTATTCCCGTGATAAATAAATTGTTGTTGAATCTGATTTAAAATCGAACTAAGGAGCAAGAAGTTTGAACTTTTAAAGCAACTGAATATTAAATATGTTCCAGGAAAAAGGTGAATGTTTAGAAATTTTAGATTGTTTCTGGTTTAATGTTTTAAAATTATTTAAGATTCTTTTTTAAATGAGTATCATATTATAAGAATTAAAACCTAGCATTAATAAATTCCACTATACCTATTGAGTTGTTTTTAGTAATTGTCTAACTAATGTTTGCCTCGTGTTAAAAAATATTGAAATTTAGGTTTAATTTTTACATCATTAATCAGTGTCATAAAAACTGTAAAATTTATAAGAATTAAAAAAAAAAAAAAATTTTCAATTTTTTGAAATCTGGCTTTTTCTTGTTCAGCTGTCTGGCGGTATGTTTTCATTTCTTTCTTAGAAAAGTGGTGGCAACATAGTTTGCCTTTTATTATTTTCTCTTATTCTTAGAAACTCTCAAATTTAGACTAAGGTAAAAATCACATATTTATTAACTGTCAGGCATTATATGACGCTTCGCTACGAAAAGTTTTCAAATTTATAATTGATTTTCTTCCAATTGTTATTTATCATAAATCCTTTACTATATGCGTAGAGCATAAGCCTAAAGTAATATACAGAAAACCGAACCCAAATTTCCTTGCAAGATGTTGATATCTGTGAAAATTTTAAAAGGAGGAGAATGTGATATAGAGGTAAACATTATGTATTTTATTTTTCTTTTGTCTATTTTAAGAAACTCCCTATATTGAATATTATACTTGCTTAAAACTGGCATTGTTTATATAAATACATCCTGCTTAGGCAATGATAATGAGTCATTCATATATGTATAAATTTGAAGCACTTAAGTGAAATTAGCATTTATAATGTTTTAGATTTCAATGAAAATCTTTAAAAGAAAAGATCATATGGTTATAGATAATGTATAATAATTTTTCATTCTTTGTTTTTAAAATTTAACTTGAGAAAGTTTTTCTAGGATCACATTTTGATATAAATTTGACTCAGTTTGTTGATGTAATTAAATAAACTTTATATGCTTTATATAAAATATATAAACTAAGATATATTTTATAAGCATGAAATTTTTATTAATGTATGCATCTTATATTATGATCAAAATAATTGCTAACAATTTTTGAAAATTCAAATGATTGCATTTGAAATAACCAAACAACTTAAAGAAAGACTAATGACTGACATAATCATGTATTTAACTATTATCCAAATAAAACTAAATTTTTAAAAAAACAGGGAAATGGTTTTTTTAAACAACTTTTTAGTAATATTTTGAATTTTTCAAAGGTTTCTGCCTCAGCTTCCATCAACAGTGTCAAGCAGATTGTTGCAGAACAACTCAGAATTCCAGTAGATCAACAAAGACTAGTATTCAGAGGGAAAACACTTTTAGGTAATTTTAAAAGTTATGAATTAATATTTTTAAATATGTCTTTACTCAATGTTTATGTAGAATATTTAAAATATATATTAAATTTGTTTTATACCTTAAGTATATTAATATATTCAAAAAATTCTTTTACATTTCCTGCTAACAAAATCATATTACATTTCTTTCAGTTACATGAATGATCTATGTACATTTTAAGGAGACATATTTATCCATCTTTTAAATTTAGGATTAAGAGATTATTGATTATTAATAGTTAATAAATAACTGACAATGAACATGGCATTTTTTTTTTAATTTGATCAATTTTGCTAAAATTATCAGTGATGTTTGAAATTTGTCTAAAAAAATGTAAGTAATATATTGTACAAACAATCATTTTCAATTTGTCATAAGTAATCAAGCATTGTTATTCTTAAGATAAATTTAAATATGAATTATTATAAAGCACTGATTTTTAAATATATTTATTATGTATATTAGCTTCTTAAAAATTGTTTTTTAATTAAACGATACTCTTTTTTGGTTATCTTTGGCTGCCTACCAAAGAAAAGTAATTTGACTTTAAGTGTTATAATTTTTTGTAAGGAATATGCAGGTGACAAATCACCTACTTTATATGTATATATATAAACCAGATTTCTTTTTTATTTTATTTGCAAATTGTGTTATTTATATTTGGATGTTGGTTATTTTAATCTCTTATATTTTTTTTTATTTATTGAATTAAATTCAAAACAGATGTTCTGTATTGTGGCCTTCATTTAAAATAGTAGAAATAAACACCAGTTACTTCTAGGTTGTTTTATACACTGGTGTTCAAAATTAAGAGAATTTTCACTTTTGATCAAATATCTCCAATTATTGGACAGATTGTAATGAACTTAGATAAGTACGTAGATAAAATAAAAAAAAAATATACAAAAGAGAGCCGCAATGGAATAAATGGCATAAAATGTAAATCATAGAATAAATACATAATTGTGTACATGGCTCATCAGTTCTAGAAAGTGTAAAACAGCCTTAAAGTATAAAATTTAAAAAAAAAAAAAAAAAATTGATCAATAGAAGATGTGATGGTTGCCTCTTATAATTAGTTGTAACTTGTACTTCATGCAACATGAACTAATACTTGAGATCAGACAGTTTATAGCTGCCTGACTCATGGGAATGTATGCCACTGATGAGCATTAGGGCTGAGGTCCAATCAGCTGGCGGCTTTTTGTAGACACTGTTTTAAAAAATGAGGAGTCTCAATTGCGTTTGTGATGTTCAGCAAATTGCCTCGTTAGTCAGTCCCAGTTTAACTAGCTGTAGCCTAATGATCGTAGAGTGACAAACCAATTTTAATCGATGAGACCTGGAGAGACACCATCACCTTCAAAATAATCCCCTCCGGTCACGATGCACTTATGCAAACTTTTTTTCCAATCCTCAATGCATGCTAAAAAGTTATCGGCAGAGATGGCCTTCAAAGCGTGCGGCGATTCACATTGAATCTCTTCAATCGACTCAGAATGGTGTCCCCGGAGTGGTCTTTTGAGTTTAGAGAATAGGCAGAAGTCACATGGTGTGAATACAGTGGTTGTGGAACAATATGAGTTTCATTTTTGGTGAAAAAGTCACGAAGAATCAATGCAGTGTGAGCTGGCGCATTCAGTGTTTTCGGAACCAATCGAGATTTGACGCGTTTGAGGCCCAAAATGAAATTGACTTATCCTTTTGAAATTCCAACAACAAGTTCTCTAATTGTAAGTCGACCGTTTGCAAGCACCAGATCTTTAATTTTTTGGACCTGATCTTCATCGGTTGAGGTTGATGATCGACCAGAGGGCTTTTCATTTTCAACGCATTCTCTGCGTTCATTGAACTGTTTATACCACTTTTAAACATTTCTTTCTAATGTAGGAATGCTCACCAAATTCCTTCTGCAACATTCTATACATTTCCGCAAACAAAATTTAATGCAAGTTCTTTGCTCAATTAATTCAGACATTTCAAAAATCGTTGAAATCACTTTTAGCTTCTCACAAAGCCAAGCGTAACTCAAACACTGATGAATATTTTGACTACAAATATCACACTGATGTCAAGGACAGTGCCAGCAACCAAAAAAGAATTGAAATTCCATAAGGCCCAGGAATTTTAATTTCAAAATTGGTCTTTTTGGATACCATAGTAGTTTCTTGAGAAACTTTAAAATGAAATATCTGTTATCAAATTTTAAAAATACTTTCCAATGTTTTTAGAAAACTAGAAAATGCTTAATAATCATTCAATAAAACTACTTTTTATTAATAATCATTAGTAAAGTATGATGTTTTTCATTATTCAATCATTGCAACTTCTATGACAGTAATACTAACCTTTGTTACTTTTACTTTGCAATAATGAAACAAATAAGTATTATATATTGCAGAAGACAAATAAATAAACAATAAAAATATGCCCTTTTTTTTTTTTTTTTTTTCATAGGATAAATTTTATTCGATTTGTTTCTATGTAACAAAACATAAAATTGATTATTGATGAAATCTTCGTGAAGCACATGTTAAGTTATTTTAATTTTCATCCCATAAATTATTTTTCATTTTTTTCCTCCATCAGAATACAATTCTATTGAAAATGTTATTATACCTCCAAAAGGAACTAGTCTAGATAAGAGAAATATCTGTTATCTTTGTGTAATTACATCTATATTGTTTTTATTTGTAACTGTTTTCTTATGGGTTTTTAGCAGATTCCCTGGATGTTAAGTTTTTTTTTATCTGTATTTTTGTACTTTTTCTTTTTATGTGTTTATACAGTGTTTGTTGGTAACTTTAATGTGGGTGCTTGTTAAAGGATTTTTAGTTTCATTAATGTGTATTTTGGTCGTTGAATTAATAAATGCCTTGGGGGATGTGCAATATGTGTTTGAACATTTTAAAATAACAAATCAAATTTACTTATGGCTATTGATTTATTTAAAGAAACTAAACAACCAACGATAATAAAAAGACATAAAAAAATTATTTGAAAAACTCTGATTAGAAAGAAAAAAAAAGCTTTAATGCATCATCACTTTACAGTGTGTGAAAGTTCTATTGTCTGTGTTAAAAATCTATATTAGAAAAAGAAATGCGATGTAATAAAATAAAATTTTGAAGAAAATTGAATTAAACAAAAAGATTGAATTGATAAAAAAAAAAAATCTTAAAACATTGGGGAATCAAAATTCAAACAATGAAGAAAGATATCTTCAGTTCTACTCAAAGCAGCATTCTTTTTAACTGTGTATTTTCCTAATTGATTATAACATAGCACCTTTAATTTTTTTAAGAGGGCATACAAATTTAATCGCTAGTGCCAAAAAATATCCCAAGTTCAAAAGTTGGTGACTGGAAAAATAACTTACATAATTCTATATAAAGTTATTTTCATTTTTAGATACTGTTCCATTAGTTAGTCATTTATTGCCAAGGATATTTATCTTTTGTTGCTAAGCATGTTGCGAAGTTTTCACTGCAAATGAGTAGGCACATTTTTAATTATATAATTATAGAAATTAAAGGGAAAATAATTTTAATTATATCAAAGTCTTCATAAAAACGTTAACAACTGATCTTCAGCATTGTATGTCAAGAATTTAATATGTAGTAAATATCAGTCAATCATTAATTAATACAATTTCATTGACTTAAATACTAGATGTCACACAAAATAGTTAAGTGTCTATAGGATAGGGTAGAATGATTTAAAACATCTGTTTGACAACATTTTAAATTCGTATTTGATCCTGATTATGGAGTACCATTTATAATTTCATGACTTATTTTTTTTTTAATATTTATCAATTATTAATTTTATTACTAATTTTTCACTTCATTCCATTTATGTTACTTTACTTTTTACTATTAAAAACATTGATTAATATGGTTTATTTCATGATTAAGCATGCTATGTTTTGGTTTCATGTAAAAATAGTCTAATTGAAAAGTATCCAAATTAACACTCTCATAAAATTGAGAATTTTTTTAAAAAATAGCTTCACTCATACCTAATATGCCCATGAAAGCATGTAGTTGGAGATATAATAAAAGTTGTTTAATATTTTTAATACACTTTGAATATACACACCCAAAGGGATCTAATACAACAAATATGCTTAAAAGAGAAATATTAAGTAAGATGGTACGCCATCATATCTTTTATTATATTCTTACTTCCGTAAATCATGTTAGAGTAAAAATCATTTTGTATTGAATTATTTGTATTTGCTTACATTTATTTATTTATTTATTTATTTTTTTTTAGATTCAGAAACTTTATGTGATTATAATATTGTGGAAGGAAACAAGCTCCATCTTTTTGTTTTAAAAGATGCACCTTCTGAAGAAGAAGAATCAGCACCAGATTTCTTTGAACAACTGCATAAATGCTTAGAAAAATATTTCAGCCCGTCAGATACTGAAAAAGTCATAGAAGAATTCCGCAAAGTAAGCTTTATGCATATTTTCTTGATTATATCTTATAAAATGCTAAAGAAATTACTTTTATCACATTTAAAAAAATTTGAAATTGTGTTTCTTTTTCTTTATAGTGAATTAATGAATTTGCATTTTTTTTTTAAAAAAAATCTATATTCTAGCTAGTATTTCATGCTTTAGATTAGTGATGCTTATTAAAATTTTTAGGTAGCTTTAGTCTTTGTTTTTCTTGAAATTCTTATTCAAAATAATTATATTTTAATTCAATTGTTTTAAAAATCTGAGTTTAATTTTCTTTTTATTTTACATAAATTATGAAAGTCTTTAAACCAGATAAATAGACTTAAATTATTATTGATTACTTTTATTTTATAAAAAAATAATTTTTATGTATATACTGGCAAATAAAAAGTGAATATCACTTTACCACAGTTATGATTTGATTTTTTTTATTAATCTTTTAAATGTACTACTAGTGTTAATAAAATTCAACATTCATTATACAAGTTTTCAATATTGCTTAAGAGCAGCATGCAATGATATTTTTGTACTTTGCACTATAATTTTGATTATTTTTATTTCACTTATCTGCAGCATACAATTATGGATTCCTTTACTTATTTTTTCAATTAAATGGGGGGGATTTCCGTTGCTGCCGTTATGTTTTAGAAATATCACTAAGATTCAATTTTGATTTGAGAGTGACATACATTTCTATCATTAATGTTTCCAATGATTATAAAACATCTTAGTTTTTGTGTTCTAAATAATTTTTTCTTCTTAAAAATTTACTTCTTATTTTTCTTCTTAAATAATAGTGAAATTTTTGTAAAATATTAAAATAAATTTTATAATGGAATCAATGAAACTAAGCAATTTGCATATGCTTTTTTTACTTCAATTGTTCATTGAATTAAATAAATTTATGTAAATTTGGTTATTTATTAAAAAAAAAAAAAAAAAAAGGAAATAAAATTACGGGGAGAATTTGTAAAATATTCTTACAATTAAAAATGCTGCAATATTTGTGATTTTGTATGAGAATATTGATGTTTCAATTTTCATGAACAAGTTATTTTTGGTCATAGATATGTCTTTCTTGATAATTTGCTTTATTGTTTTTAAACCAATAAAATGAAATTCTAGAAATATGTAGTTTTCATTTATATTATCAAATTTATTTCAAATATATATTTATTTTACATACATCAAAAATATTTTTTAGGTTAAAAAAATTTTAAGTTAAATTTTTTCTTAGTTTTGTTATTTAGGTAATATAATTTCGGTTTCCAAATAAATTTTAATCTTGTAACATCATAATTTTGTGAGGGTTTTAAAATTTTTTTATTATTTTGTCTATCTCATGGCACTAATTTTTGATATTAATTTTTTCTTTCAGAATCTTTCTGATCAGTTGAGACATCTTAGCCTGGATGACATTGAGCGCTTTGCCACAGTACGCTTGGACTCTAACAATAGTCATCTGCCACCTCAACCACCTGTACCTGAAGAAAACACACCAATGCAAAGCTAGAAATATAATTTTAATATTAACTTTACTTCTGTGTATGAATATAAAAAAAAGCAACAATTCCAAACTCCATCTAGTAATTTCATAGTCTGAAAATAT
The DNA here is from genome assembly GCA_021605075.1 of Caerostris darwini. Taxonomy (NCBI): domain Eukaryota; kingdom Metazoa; phylum Arthropoda; class Arachnida; order Araneae; family Araneidae; genus Caerostris; species Caerostris darwini. The sequence goes on along the minus strand of BPLQ01012963.1, from coordinate 78,173 downwards.
ATACTGATAATTTATACATGCAAGACTTGTTCCTTAAATGTGAAGTTATTGTTCTAAAACAATTTGCTTTTTTTTTCTTCCAGACAGCAGAAAATCAAAGTTGTATACTTTTTACAAAAATTTATTTATCTTAGACTAATGCATTAATCATAAGCATAAAAAAGGTGAATCTTTTTTGTGTGTTTTATTATTATTTTTTTAAGTTGTTATTCTGTATCTGATGTTTTTATTTTGATGAAAATGTGAGAATAGCATATGCTCATTGGTGGATATTATATAAAAATTGTCTTTCTTTGTTCAGTCTTTGGAAATGTACATTCACCAGGTTTTAGTACAAAAAAAAATGCTCTTTTTCAGTATCATACTTATATGCTAGAAATGTTTAACTTGACTAGATGTAATTGAATATTTAAGGCAGCTCACAGGTTTTCTGTCTTGCAGTGATGACTTTCTATGCAATATAATCAATATACAAGTGACTTTAATGTAAATAATTTATTTTCTTTTTTCCTGTGGTCAACTGTGTTTAAATTTTCAATTTTGGAAGCACATTAAAATATTTCTTAGATTTACCAAGTGTCATTATTTTTAGATTAGTTTAAAATTCCTGAATATCATTTTTTAATCACAAAACCTCATTACATTGTATGTTTCAATAATTTTTAAATAAATATGTATGAATTCCTGTAATTTTTTTTTACAGTATTTCTAAATACATTAAGATTTTTGCTAATTTTTCATTAATTATTTATATATCTAAAATCGACCCTTCATGTTGAAATTAACTGTCAATAATATTTTGCAATTTCAAATATCAATAGAATTACAATAAGCATTTATTTTTTAATACAAAGGAAAATTAAGGATGAATTACTTTATTATATGCAGCTCCCTCCTCTTATAACTGACTTGCTTTGACAAGAGAGTGAAAATTGATAATTCAAAATATCAGTGTGTGTTCATGTATCGCTTAATTTCTGAACAGTATTAAACATCAATTTTATTAACATAAATTTAGTTCTCTCAAATGAAGATCACATGCTAATGAGCACTTAGTGATTAGTTTAATCTTTATTTTATTTTTTTATTTATTTGTTTTTTGCATGATTGCATAAATCTTCTAATACTCTAATGTAAATGATTATTTCCTTTTAGAATAGTAGATTTATTTTTTCAAACTTAGCCACATCTATGTTAAATATAATTCATTAGCGACACCAGAATAATAGTAAATAGCTCTTGAATAATATCTATTGCAGTTAAAAAAAATTTTTAATACAATTGTAAAATTTCAATGATGTAGGGTGGCACAGATCATTAAATTCCATCTTTGCACAAATCAGTAATTATATACCTAAGTTTGAAAGAAGGTTAACCATCTGGAAGGTCAAAGTAAATCATTAAAAATGTGTACGTACTGTTTATTAAAAAACACGATATCAAAAATCTTGATAAAGTCACCTTCTTGAGCCTATCCATTTTTTGTGTAACTAGTTACAAGTACCTGGGGTTAGTTTTTGACACAATTGATTCCTCCCCTCCTTACATATTTCTAAAGTAGTTGCTAAAGCAAATGTTAAACTCAGACTTAATTTCTCACAGGAGTAGGCTAACAATCAGATACAAGCTTTTACTCCACAGGTTGATTCTTTGACCAATTCTTTTGTATGTTTGTCTAATGCATCATAGTTTGTTTGAAGGAAATAGCATAATTTATTTTCCTAGTCATTCCTTTGATTTATGAAAATAAATAGAAAGTATGGCAGATGTAAATTAATAATATTATATTTTACTTCTCTTTTTTCATGCATATGTAAATAGAATTGTTAATATCACAAAGATTTGAATACACCATGGATTTCAATGTAAAAGTATTATTGAATAATGCCAACACCAATTAATATGTAACAGCCTCATGCAGTGCCTTTGCAGTAGTAACTGTGACAGAAATTAATCTAAAGAATTGAGATACTGTTCAATAATCCTTTGTGTAGTATTATGCAATGCATTAGAAAATGTATGTTTCACAAGAGAAATATCAATTGATTTGTCTGTGATAGAATGGAATAAAAGGCTTGATATTTTCAATGTGTTCGTGTAGCAAAACAAGAGTTATGGCATTCTTAATAGCAACAGAGTTTTGTGTATTTTTTAATTAGCCATTGTAACTCCTTATAATGACTGTGACTTAATTCACTTTTACTATCTCTTTAATATTGATCAGCATTTGAATGCTTGTTTGACAAGCAACAAACAAAGCTAGCTAGTATAGTGATCGTACACTTTCAAGAAAATATGCTTGTTATGATGATATAGTTATGCATTCAGTATTCTTAATATGATTTCCAGTAGATGCATATTTGCTTAAGTCAGTTTTGTGGGCTGCGAGATGTACTTTACAAAATATACAGATAAAATAAAGAAGTAGCTTATTGTAAAGATTTGTAGCACCCAAATAAGCCCAATTGAGATTTTTGGTACAAGGGCACTTAAAAAGTTAACCAATCTGGCGACATTAAATATATATGCATATAATTTTTTTTAAATTTTTATGAAAATATTTATTATTTATTGGCATTTTTATATATTCTGCTTTTCCACTGCCATTTCTGACTTCAATTTATTTGCTAAATTATTTATCTGTGAACCATGAATTTTGGAAGTTTTTATTTTACTTTCTCCACATACCTATTATATCACCTAACTTAGCATAATCAGTAAAACATATTTGCAATGTTTACATTTACTCAATGCTGTTCAACCACTGGGCCTAGGCATTAATTGAAACAACATGATTAGTGACGCTAACTCAACAAAAGTTTAATATTGCCAGATCTGAAGATAAATAAATACTGAAGCAAGAATTGAATGAGTATAAAAAAAACTATCACTAATGAATTGAAATATTCAACAAACAAAACTTTTATTGTATTATAGGAAACTAACGTTTTGTGATATTACATGTGAAAATAAAGAAGTAGCTTATTGTAAAGATTTGTAGCACCCAATTGAGATTTTTGGTACAAGGGCACTTAAAAAGTTAACCAATCTGGCGACATTAAATATATATGCATATAATTTTTTTTTAATTTTTATGAAAATATTTATTATTTATTGGCATTTTATATATTCTGCTTTAAAGAATTTTCATAGTGCAAAATATTGGTGAACTATCTCATTTTTGCTGCTTGTTATTATGGTAAGAAATAATTGATTCAAAGCAAATTAGATTTTTGGTAAACACTGAATTTATTAAGTTTAATATCTTGTTTAAATATGTGCATAATTAATCCTTCTGATATTTGTAAATGATTCTGAAAAAAAAAAATTTTTTTTTTTTTTAGCTTGCTGAAAGTTTATATAAGTTTTAAAGAATTGTTTTCTTCGTATTTAAATTAAATACAGTATATTTGTAATATAAATTACACATCAATTAATAAGGTTAAATGTGCACACAAAAGTATATTAATTAATAAGAGTATTTTACATATTTTCTCTATTACAAAAATTTTATTACACTTTGTTCAAATTTAAATTTGTCATTACAATTTAGATTTATTGTTAAATGAATGGGCACCTAATTGTCATATTATTTTAACAGTCTAACATGAAGCTTTCTTGTGTACTGCATTTACTATATAAATGTGCAATTTTTACTGAGTAATGTTCAATAGGCTAGTTTCAAAATTGCAAACTATTTCAAGTCATTAGTTGCAACCATTATTAATTTGCTTACCGTCATATATGAAAGATTTTCAAGTCGATTTTGTGTCATGTACCAAATGAAGAAAGTACCCACATAATCAGATCACTGACAGCTTCATGTAATGCTCAAAGCAAGTGCAATCAAATCAATTTCAGTATTTAACTTAAAACTGATTTTAAGTGATGTGAAGATAAGAACTTTTGAGTATTTTAATTATATGTCATTTTTAATCAAAAATGATAAATGTCAACACACAAAGCAAATATTTTTTTAGAACTTCTTAAATATTGTATCATTTTTAGTATTAAATTTGTTTTTGATGCTCATTCGATACATTTCCTTTTTTATTCAATTATTCATATGGTTTTGATAAATGTAAGACCAAAAAAATTTAACATTTGTTGCTTGATTTAAAAAAAAGCCCCCTCTTAAGTTCATGTTCCTCTGTGCATCACTTTGATTCTATGAATGCTTTTATTTTGTTGTTAATTTTTATTCAAGTCTCCAAATCTTCATTTTTTTTAATAGCAAAATATCTGACATTAAATTGAGACCACCAGTTTCATTACAATTGTGCCCGCATAACCTTTTCCAAAAATCGAGGTAATGATCTTTTCACAAAAAATACAACTAAAATTTAATGCATGAATAAATCCATTTATTATTTCCACAACCACCTGTTTTTAAATTATGATTAACCATTTACAAAACTTCTGTAAGATAATGTTAAAAAAATATTTTTCTGCACTTTCTTCTGTATATTGTTGAAATAGAAAAAAAATCTTGGTAATTGTGGTTTAGACATTCCACAGGCAGATTGGAATTTGGTCAAAAAAAACGTTTTGTTTTTTCAATGTAAATATAAACATTTATGAAAACTTCAATGCTGTATTTGTTGAATAGTGTGTTGCCAATCCTCAAGAATCGTTTTTCTAAATTTTCAAACAATATAAATTGCTAAATTTATTTTTGTAAATTCTTTTTGCCCCAAAACAGTACAGTAAAACTGATCATAAAGATAATTCATTAAATTGTGTTTTGCCAATAAAAACATCTGAAAATAGGTAACACATTATAATGCATAAACTTTTTTTTGGTCCATAATAATAGAAATTGACTTTCTGATCATGATTGTTACATTAAAAAATAATCAATTTAATAATAATATGTATAATAGATTTTTTTTTTGCTTAAATACTATCCAAATTATTTTTCAAAAACTCTTAAGGAATATGATATCATACAGTAATTTAATTCTTTATTTATTTTTAATAATTGACAAATATAAATAAATTTATTCAATAAATGACTCAAGAATTTTTTGTTGGCTTATGCACAAGTCAGATTGAATCCATTTGCATCTTGGTCTTAACAATCCTGTATATCCCTTGTGTAGAATTTGCTTTTACAATATATGAAAGTAAGTTTCAAATATAAGAAAGAAATTCTTTCGTTTTGTTACTGGATGCAAAGTAACGAGCTACTTTTAGAAAATCCATGAAATTGTTTGACATTGAAAAAGCGCAGCTTGGGATAATAAGTGAATTGTTCAAAAATGTGTGAACATTCAAAACTCTGAAAGAGACACTACATAAAAATTATTTTTTAGTTAATTTTCGCCAACAGCTATGCCATGCTGAAAGTACCGGTTCTCGTCCGATATCCGAAGTTAAATCTATGAAAGCCTTTTATGCCCCTTTGCTAACAAAGGGGAAAAAGAAACAATAACAGTAGCAACTTAAAATAATATGAATTGATTGAAGACAGCATGAAAATCGGCTTGTCCTCTTGGCGTGGAGTGACAAACGTAGTAGGAACCTTGATTGATTATCAGGAAAAGAAATGCATTGCAATAGTAACTGTTAGTCCACAATAGGTGGAGTTAAGCACATATATATGTATATATACATACATTTTAAAATCATTTACAACGAATAAGAATTTAAAGCATAGAAATTTTTTTGTGTAAGTTTGTTGACGGAAGAGGTGAGAAGTAGTGGTGCCATCTATTGGTCGTTAAGTGACTAAATTTGTTGATGAAAACTTATTTTTTGAATAAAATCACAATGTTGTGCTTAGAGTTAGAGTGTGGTAGAGTATAGTACACTAACAATGCTTTGCTCTAATTTGAACATTGATTTCTTGTGGATAGTGAACACTTAGAAGTTTGTGAGACATGCAATTGTAAAAACATTTAATAAGACTGGTGCGAGTTTGTTGAAGGAAAAGAGAAACTGGTGTCATCTATTGAGGACTAGGAGAAGTAATTGGAAAATAAAAATGCACTTATCAAGAATTTTCTCGAAATGTAAATAATTCAAGTTAATTTTATTATAGATGATATAAACTTAAAAAAAAATTAAAAAAATTTCTCATGTTTAAATTTTTTTCATCTTGAAGAGAAAAAATTCCTGAGAAAAGAATAGGAAAGTCTTTGCTGTCTCAGAAAAAATAGCAGTCACTTTTAAATTATTTTTACTCTGGTGAAAAAAATTCCAAACGTCAATTAGCAGAAAAGTGTACATTAAATAACAGCGAAGGATTATAATATCTGAAACAGAAATACAGCATAGAGGTCAAGAATTCGTCATCCTCAAATTGATATAAAAATGACACCTTAATTAGAAAAATGGGACAAATTACATAAATTGTAAGTTAACTGACGAAGAAAAAACTTTTATTCTCGAAAATTTTGAATGCCAATAGCCACATACCTATTTCAAGCTCTTCATTTGATAATGAAGAGGAACCTTCGATGTAATTTATTGTTAGAATATCCATGGCTCACTTATTTTAAAATTGAAGATGGAATTTTTTGTAAATACTGTGCAACTTTTAACGAGGAATATGCGGACAAACCAAGCAATTAAGCATTGGAACAATTACTTAATCAGCTTTTTCGTTTCTGGGAAAATCGACAGAAAATTTCGTGAGCAACAAGAAAGAAGACCCACATTTCTTGCTAATTGCTGTCAATTTAAGGAGCATTGTACAAAGGCGTAAAAAAGCTGTAATTGATATTATTGATACTTCCAGTGTTCAACAGGCAAAAGATAAAAACTTAATCCTGTTATGAAAGCAGTAATTTCCTGTAGCAGAAATGGACTTCCTTTATTAAATCATCATGATTATGGCCAAATTACCAAAATAGACGAAAGCAAAGAACATAATTATCCATTGTGGATGGTAATTTTTCATTGTGATAATGACCCCTGCTTAAATTCCGTGTTGATGCAGGAACATTTAAAATCATCTGCTAATAATGCATCTCATATATCGCCTACAATACAAAATGAAATTATAATGCTTGAAACGAAATTATTAAAAAAATATTGATTGAAAAAGCAAATAAAGAAAATGTTTTTCTATTATAGCTGATAAAACCCTAGATATTATTTTGATGGTATGTGTAAGATTTGTAGAAATCGAGGACAACAAATCCTTACTAGTTGACAATTTTTACGGTTTGTACCATTAAATTCAAAACGTGGAATAGATTTAGCAAACACAATTTTTAAAACTTTGCAATCTTTAGGTTTGGATTTAAGATATATAAAAGGCCAAGTATGTGATGGTGCTGTTGCGATTGTCTGAAGCATTCAACTGTGTACAAGCTTAAAATTTCCTATCAGCACTATATATATATACCACTTCTCATTCTCTAAATTTGGCTATTTCAAATGTATGCCAAATTAAAGATATTCGTAATTGCGCAGGAGTCATTGAAACAAGTTATTCGTTTATGAATATTTCCTAAAAGAAATAGCGTTTTTCAGGATAGTATATTAGAACTGTGCCCTTATTCCAGGAAAGAAACATTGAAAAAATTATCTCTTACTCTTGTATAGACCAACATGAATCTATTGTGGTGGAATTGCTCCATCCATTAAATCAGGCTCTTGAATTAATTGAAAATTGCCATTATAAGCAATCATCTTTCTTCTTTAGCATTCTTTTAAATTCATTGTGAATTTCCAATTACTTTATTTCTGATAGAAAAATATTTTCTCTTATGTTGCCCCTTATCTTGGATTTTGCAATCTAAGGAAGTGGACCTCGTTGCTGCAATTCAACTGTCGACAATATTGTGAAAGAACTTGAAATGATGCGCAATCAGTCAGAGACGGTTTTCAATTTTATTTTACGAAAATCAGAATCTATATTTTAAAATAATAATAGGCGAAGATTATAGAATTGTTATTCCATGACATTCCATTCCATTGTTTTAAAAAAAAAAAACACTCATTATTCTAATATTCCAGCAGAATCACTCGAATCTTATTTTAGGATAGCAAGTTTTAATCAAGTTTTGGATGCTGTAATTTTGCATCTCAAAGAAAGATTGATAAAGCTGTTATGAGTTCATTAAATATATATATTTTTTAATCAGTGAAAAGTCTTAAATATTTTGAAAAAAGGAAAAAACAAAAAATAAATATAAATTGAAAAAAATAATATATATATAAAATTTCTCATTTCATTATACTTGCACCTTTTAAACCATTTTTCAATTCCTTCTATTAGCTCACACTCTCCCTATATATATCTTGTTCAAATTTTCAATCGTTCATAAAATACTTTTTATTCATCCACTTAAGGTCAAATACATTTTTTTCTTGAACTTGTAGTGGATGACACTTGATGTTAATGCAGTTTTTTCAAATACTAATTCATTAATTAAATTTAATTCATTAATTTTAGTTTTTTTTAGATTTAAGTTTCATATATCTACCAATAGATGGCGCCAGATAAACTTAAAAAAAATGAATGAAAATTATTTATAAAGGATTTTTTACAATATAGTGGGAAAAAAAGTAGGCATTGACTTTAAAAATTTTTTTTTTTTTATTATTACTTGTTTCAATCATTAAATAAATTTTATCAATTTTTCAATGATGTTGGATTCTACCGATTCTGGTAAGTAGGAATTTTTGTTCGTATGATATTTTTATTATTTTTCTTATACATTCTTTATTTCTGTAATTTTTCACGGATTGATAAAAATTATATCAATCTTTAAACAATTTTAAATAGGAGAAACCAAGATTGATACAGCGTATTCTTTAGTTTTTACCAAGTGGTGATTCTTAATTAAAGGAATTGCTTCATGGTAATGATGATAATGAAAACCTCCTCCCAAAAAAAATTAATTTCTGGGTACACCACTAAACACAATCCCACTACCTGATGGTCTTTACATTTACCCTTGAAAATGCTTTTGAATGATTAGAATTAGTGCTTAATTAGGAGTTATTCTCAAGGGTAAAAGTACAGAGATTGTACTTCTACCATAAGTAAAATATATCATGTTTAATAATGGGAGCTTGAAGTGCTTTTCGAGATATGTTGCAAGTTCTTTTAATTAGTCTGAAGAAGAGTTTCTTGATTGATTTTGAAAATCAATCAAGAAATTGATTTTAAAAAGAATATCGGTGTAAGTAGTGTTGGGTTATGTGTAATTTTGTTTATAGGTGCAGAGTTTTTATTTGTTGGTTTAGATAACTGGAAATCCCCATTATGAGACTGGGTGGGATCCTTAATGTCTTTACTCTCGGTTATGATACAATTAACTACAAAATTATTTAATTGATGACATTTTTCAACAAATACTTTTAAGATATTTTTCTTTCTAATAAACCCCGAAAAGTCTTTTCACGAAATTAAATACTGATTAAAATTTTAACTATGTCACTTTCATTTTAAATGAGTGATTTTCTCTTTATGATTACCCGAATTTGTGCAATATTTTTTAAAAGTGATTTTAAAGATTTTCTCAGAGCCTGATAGCCGAGTGACTAGCGCTCTGACGCTCGGTGCCACAAGTTTTGGATTCGAGTCCCGGCGGTGCCATGGAAGTTTGTAGGGGTTTGGAATCCATTGGTCCCTGTCTAATATGACTGAAGAGCGTTGGGTGTAGATCTGACAAACCTACCCCTTAAAAGTCATCGTCAGACTTCTACGTACGAGTGCTCCATCACAACAGAAGCTGCTCCCCCTTCCCTCCTGCCATGAGACCACACGGTTTCTTGGACTTAGTCTAGATGTTGCTGTTTACTAAGTAGGATAAGAAACAACAAAAAAGATTTTCACAACTAAACTTCACGAAGTAAAATGTACTTACTGAAGTATGCATCGCTGGACAAATTGAAAACTTTGCTTTCATAATAATTCTCTTTTTTGAAAAATATATTAAGTAATTGTAAGTTTAATTTTCTGTTCCACAAATTTAATTAAAAAGAAAACGTCATTTAAATGAGTGTGGCATTCGATGAAATATATACAAAAGATTATTTATGTTTCCAATAATCAAAGTTTCAAAATACTAAAAAAAAAAAAAAGACAAGACTCAATTTTAACAGTTAAAAAACATTTATTTCCTGTTTGATACACATCATAAATATTTACAAAAATATGCAGCATTACAAAAATTATCAGAAAATATTTTACAAGCAAAATATACATTAAAAAATATTACAAAAAAATATTCCTGCATTACAATGCTTTTGAAAATAGTAATTTCAAGAAAATTGCACCATTTTAATTTTTACTTTAAATAAATTTTTAATTATAATGTAAAATTCCTTTATTTAAGAACATAGAGACATTGAGCTGATTAAAAAAATAAATTTTTTAAGGACATAAAAATTTATTAGGGATTTTAGGGATAATTATTAGGGATTTTATTAGAGATAAAAATTTATTAGGGATTTTAGGGATAATTATTAGGGATTTTATTAGAGATAAAAATTTATTAGGGATTTTAGGGATAATTATTAGGGATTTTATTAGAGATAAAAATTTATTAGGGATTTTAGGGATAATTATTAGGGATTTTATTAGAGATAAAAATTTATTAGGATTTATTATTAAGGTCATTTATATCATATACTGGGAAGATTATTTAATATTTTTTGTTTAATTTGAATAAATTTATATTATAAATGCAAGTTTAATGCACTTAAATTAAATTACTTAGAAATAAGATTTTCTAAAGCTACTTCAATATTTGCAGTTAAAAACTAATATTTTAATTTATTAACTGTTCATGCATATTTTTGTTTTTGACAATGACGAATTTACGAAATAAACTGATAAACAACAACTGTTTTATTTTGAATTAAAAACGATATACATCAAATAAATGCAATATCAATTAATTTCGTATTTGTTTTATTAAATACAGAAATTGAAATATTACCAAAATATTTTTTGGATAATTTCTTGAATAAAATATTTTAAACAACCAAAATGTGCATTTATAATGCACGTGTTCAAAAATAAATGCAATTCATTGCATTTGCAACACATTTTCATTTGTTATACCTTCATAACTGAAAATTAAAAATTGTTGCACAGTTAGGAAAAAAAAAAAAAAAAAAATCGACGGAATAAAAATTGAAAAAACTGTACTTTTCTTTGGCCATACATCAATACAAAAGCATATATTTCCATTTAAAAACTAATATTAAAAGTAAACGAATACACACCAACTATTTCTTAACTTTACCAAAAGTAAATATGTCAATATGTATACAAATACACTTAAAACAAGAATTTAAAAATAATAATAACATGCAAAGCAACACTTCACGTAAGCTACGATTTTACTTATTGAAATTGATTTAACAGAATTAATGTTGCACCGGTAATTACAGGAATTATCAATATTGTTTAATAATTACTGAATTACGAGGAATAATTCTACTTTTTCTGTACAAATTCTCAACTTGTATGTACACGAATCTTAACCATTGATTACTAAATTCTATGTACAAAGCTTGACATACATGCAGGGCTGATTAAGTTGATGATGAAATGATTTAACTTTGGTTCTCATACATATGTGGGTAGGTGAAGCTTGCATTTTGTGTGTAGTACAGGTCTCGATATTTCACAAAACTGTTCATATGTCAGGAGCTTTTTGTTTTCCTCTAATCGGGAATGTTTACATCACAGTAAACTTGTTACACATAATACATTATAAATATATATATTTGTAGAATATATTCCTTCATCACAATTCGATCTTACATAAAGAAAAAAAAACTAGGTAAACCCTAAGGTCAACCTGCAAGCTCGACTTTGGCCTTGGCGTTGTCTTTAGACTCGAGGAAGTCCTTCCAAGTGCATCTCGTCAACTCTGTCTGTATTTTTCAAATTGTCATCAAAATCTGGAGTCATACCAATTCTCAGTCGCTGAATAAAGAAAATTTTGAATTAGTTATAAATGTATGCAAAATAGTAATTGCTTAATGTCATCAAAGGCAAAAAAAAAATTTAAAGTAATTAAAAGGTATTTATTTTTTATTATTAAGTTTTATTTATTTTATATCGATAACAGTTAAAAAAAGTCAGAAATTTTTTTTTTTAATAAATATATAAAAATATCGATCATTAAACCCAACAGGTTTCTTAACTTTGGAGTATTTTTAGTTAATATATAATTTTCTTCTTCATCATTGGGTGGCCCGATGGTAAATTGGCTAGCGCTCTGGCTGTTGGTACTACTGGCTTCAGATTCGAATCCTGGATGTTATATAGTGGTTCAGAATCCACGTTAAACTGTAGGTCCATGTCAAATTAGCCCAAAGTGTGCACAAAATGACTGTAGAGCGACAAATAAAACCAATCTACATCATTGGCGTCTGCCTGCTGGCAGATTTAAAGGCAGGAGATTTTTTTTATTTTTAAAGGGTAGGATTGTCAACCCAATGCTCTACAGTCATATTAGACCGGGACTTTCAGTTTAAAGTGGATTCTGAACCACTACAAACACCCATTCCACCCCTCGGACTCGACTCAGAAAACTGTGAGCGCCTGTGCACCAGTGTACTAGTCCCTCGGCCATCATGCCCCAGCTGATATAATTTACACATTATAAATTGAAAATTGATGTAATCCAGATATATTATGAACTAATGATGAACTGAAATTGATTAATAATGAATGGAAGGGAATCCATGGATTCGCGATATATCGGTTCTTTTAATTTTAATTCAATTTTTATCGGGTAATCTCAAGAGATTTTAATTGCATTTTTTTTATTGACCAATATAAACTATCGTACCCGAGAATTTTTTTACTAAGTAATGTTATTGCGTAGAATAAATTACTATTAACATTCTGAGGTACTACGATATCATCTTTGTTTTGATTGCTGAGGGATATTATAATAAATAATTCTTCAATATTTTTTTAAATACATTTTTTTAAATTCAGGGAAACATATGTCAGCGATGTTGAAGTTAACAAAAAACGAATATTTCTGTATCATTGTTAAATTTTCAATCAAGAACAATCCATAAAAGCAATCCGAAGGATTATTAACTTTCAAAAAACCGTTTAAGATAATCGAAAAGATTTCAGTCTGAGCACACAAATTGTGAGTAACTATAGCAACGTAAACTATAAAAATGCATTTGTGAATTTTTTTGAAATAATCGATTATTCTTTTCTTTTTATTCATTAAAACTAATTGAAGAAATGAAAATGAATTAAGTACTCAATTTTTTTTTTTTTTTTTATCTGGCAATCTAACCAATTTTATTCTTTAAAATAAAGAATCCATTTACTATCATTTCTAAAAAAATAAATTTTACAAACAGAAAATTTAACATTGCATATAAAAGATTACTTGCAACTTAACTTAACTTAATAATCAGAAAAGAATAATTAATATTAAACTTTTCAACTTCGTACTAAACTATTGAAAGACTTCAATTTATTAAGACTTTCATTAAAAAAACAAATATCAGATTCAAAACAGGAATTTATATTCAGATAATTTAAAATTTTTATTTGATTTATATTGTAATTTATTTCTATAATTAAAATTCCTCTGAAACTGTAATTTTCATCTAAACATACCTCTTTAAGAGTTCCCTCGGTATTGTAAAGGAAGTACAAGTACAAAAAACAAATATCAGATTCAAAACAGGAATTTATATTCAGATAATTTAAAATTTTTATTTGATTTATATTGTAATTTATTTCTATAATTAAAATTCCTCTGAAACTGTAATTTTCATCTAAACATACCTCTTTAAGAGTTCCCTCGGTATTGTAAAGGAAGTACAAGTACAAAAAACAAATATCAAATTCAAAACAGGAATTTATATTCAGATAATTTAAAATTTTTATTTGATTTATATTGTAATTTATTTCTATAATTAAAATTCCTCTGAAACTGTAATTTTCATCCAACATACCTCTTTAAGAGTTCCCTCGGTATTGTAAAGGAAGTACCAAGTACAAAAACAAATATCAAATTCAAAACAGGAATTTATATTCAGATAATTTAAAATTTTTATTTGATTTATATTGTAATTTATTTCTATAATTAAAATTCCTCTGAAACTGTAATTTTCATCTAAACATACCTCTTTATTCCCTCGGTATTGAAAGGAAGTACAAGTACAAAAAACAAATATCAGATTCAAAACAGGAATTTATATTCAGATAATTTAAAATTTTTATTTGATTTATATTGTAATTTATTTCTATAATCCTCTGAAACTGTAATTTTCATCTAAACATACCTCTTTAAGAGTTCCCTTATTGTAAAGGAAGTACAAGTACAAAAAACAAATATCAGATTCAAAACAGGAATTTATATTCAGATAATTTAAAATTTTTATTTGATTTATATTGTATTTATTTCTATAATTAAAATTGAAACTGTAATTTTTCATCTAAACATACCTTTTAAGAGTTCCCAGAATTTTATTGTAAAGGAAGTTAAGTGCGTAAAAACAAATATCAAATTCAAAACAGGAATTTATATTCAGATAATTTAAAATTTTTATTTGATTTATATTGTAATTTATTTCTATAATTAAAATTCCTAAACTGTAATTTTCATCTAAACATACCTTTTAAGAGTTCCCTTTGTTAAAAGAAACAAGTCAAAAAACAAATATCAGATTCAAAACAGGAATTTATATTCAGATAATTTAAAATTTTTATTTGATTTTATTGTAATTTTCAATCAAGAACAAAAACAGGAATTTATATTCAAAATTTAAAATTTTTAATTTATTATTAACTTTCAAAAACCTCTTTAAGAGTTCCCCGGTATTGTAAAGGAAGTACAAGTACAAAAACAAATATCAAATTCAAAACAGGAATTTATATTCAGATAATTAAAATTTTTATTTGATAATTGAATTTATTTCTATAAAATTCCTCTCAGTCTGAGTTCCTCGGTATTGTGAGTAACAAGTACAAAAAACAAATATCAATTCAAAACAGGAATTTATATTCAGATAATTTTGAAATTTTTATTTGATTTATATTGTTTTATTTCTATAATTAAAATTCCTCTGAAACTGTAATTTTCATCTAAACATAATTCTTTAAGAGTTCCCTCGGTATTTAAAGGAAGTACAAAACAAAAACTAATATCAAATTCAAAAACAGGAATTTATATTCAGATAATTTAAAATTTTTATTTGAAGAATTTATTTCTATAATTAAAATTCCTCTGAAACTTTAATTTTCATCTAAACATACCCTTTAAGAGTTCCCTCGGTATTGTAAAGGAAGTACAAGTAAAAAATAAATTTTCAAAACAGAATTTATATTCAGATAATTTAAAATTAATTTATTTCTATAATTAAAATTTCTCTGAAACTGTAATTTTCATCTAAACATACTTCTTTAAGAGTTCCCTCGGTATTGTAAAAGGAAGTACAAGTACAAAAAACAAATATCAGATTCAAAACAGAATTTATATTCAGATAATTTAAAATTTTTATTTGATTTATATTGTAATTTATTTCTATAATTAAAATTTCCTCTGAAACTGTAATTTTCATCTAAACATACCTCTTTAAGAGTTCCCTCGGTATTGTAAAGGAAGTACAAGTACAAAAGCAAATATCAGATTCAAAACAGGAATTTATATTCAGATAATTTAAAATTTTTATTTGATTTATATTGTAATTTATTTCTATAATTAAAATTCCTCTGAAACTGTAATTTTCATCTAAACATACCTCTTTAAGAGTTCCCTCGGTATTGTAAAGGAAGTACAAGTACAAAAAAACAAATATCAGATTCAAAACAGGAATTTATATTCAGATAATTTAAAATTTTTATTTGATTTATATTGTAATTTATTTCTATAATTAAAATTCCTCTGAAACTGTAATTTTCATCTAAACATACCTCTTTAAGAGTTCCCTCGGTATTGTAAAGGAAGTACAAGAAGTATCCAGGAATCCAAATCATAGAAGACAATGCAACAAGCCATCCCATCATCTCACCCCACCATGGATAAGTGTACACATTAGCATACACCAGAGGCTCGTAGTCAATGATGGAAAACAAAAAGATGCCCTGGATAAAAAAAAAAAAAAAAAAAAAGTCAATTCCATAATTAAATCAAAGAAAATAAATAAACTAGATTGAGGTATCTTTATTATATTATATTTCTTATTTATGTCTAGAATCTAATTACCTGCTCAGTAACTAAAAAAAAATCAATTTGCTGGAAAATGAATGACGATACTATTATGTATATACAATAAAGTAAGAAATTAGGAAGGGAATATAAGCAATTATAGCAATAAAAATAAGGAATGAAGCCAAAAATGATCGCCAAAAAAGGATGTCAAATGGAACGCCAAAAATTAAACCCATATCGTTCCACAACCACCGCATTCACTTTTGGCTATTCCCTAAATTCAAACCCTGTGGCAAAGAACACTGGAGACAA
Source organism: Caerostris darwini (assembly GCA_021605075.1). Lineage (NCBI taxonomy): Eukaryota > Metazoa > Arthropoda > Arachnida > Araneae > Araneidae > Caerostris > Caerostris darwini. The sequence goes on along the minus strand of BPLQ01012963.1, from coordinate 61,749 downwards.
AGAATGACTGTGGCAATGGAAAATACAATGGTTTGGTTCCTATTCTATTCTAATATCATTTTGTGCACACTTTAGGCTAATTAGATCGAGACCTACAACTCAACCTGGATTCCGAACCACTCACAAACATCCATGCCACTGTCAGAATTAGAATCTGTAGTCTGTGGTACCAAAGGCCAGAGTACGAGCCAATTGGCCATCAGGCCGTAGTAAAATACAATGGAGATTGTATTGTGGTACAAAATTCTTATTTATTGACCGCAACGTATAATCTTAACGTGAGCAGTTTTAATTACTTTTTCGCTAGATAATTATTGTTAAAATAATAATAATTCGTGTGCGGCTCGAAATTTATATATATAGCTAAAAAGTTGGACAACCTTGCTTTAAAAATGCCATCCCATCTAGGATGTCTGGTTTCTTAAATACATCGGCACCCATTGAAATTTTTTTATACATATATTTTGATCTTTTATTAACCTCTATGTTACTTGGGGAACATTGGTCTATCCTCTGTAGAGAAAGATGTTACAAAAATGAAACAGTTTTAAATGTAAACTTGCACACTGGCAATATTGTGCCCTCAATTAAATAGATGCAACCCATTTCATTTAGATGATGACTAAATTGTTCAGTATAGCATCCGTGTGTGTAAAACGTACAAGTTCAGGCTTGTTCGTGGGCATCGGTGATTATTTAACTAACTATATCAGATTCAAAACAGGTAATGTCTTTAATAGGGGTGTCATTTTTTTTCCATCCTTTTCTGAATTGGTTATGGCGATTATTTAGTCATCTAATGTACGCTTAATGAAAAGAAATTTTTTAGTATCTTAACTCTTTAGTCGCCAAACAAAAAAGTTTAAAAAATGCTGCGTGGAAGCCTAAGAATTTACTAATTGGAAGTCGCGCTCCTTATTTTGAAGAACACTAACTTTAATTAAATGGTATAACAATATAAACAATCTTGATGAAATACTAGTTAATTTCTTTTTTTAAGGTAGACTTAAATTAGTTTTAGTTTCATGGAATATATATATATATATATTTAATGAATTTTAAAGTGCTTTAAAGACATTTGTAATGCTTACCATTGTTGTCAAGGGAACCAAGATCATCCATCCGACCTTTAAGTAAATACCGGGTTCAACTCCGATCATGGTCTTGATATTCTTCGACAGTCGGTTGACACCTGCGAGAGAGAGAGAAAGTTTATTTTATTTAAATTATAAACAAAAAAAAAATTTAAATACTTGGTGTAATTTATTTTTATTTTATTAAAATAAAGCTGTTGTTCAGCAAAGTTTTCAATTTTTTTTTTTTTTTTTTTAATGTATCAGATTTTTTTTTAACAAAGACTTTTTCTAAATCTTAAAATTTATAGGTCTGATCAAACATTTTGAAAAGGTTATTTAGGTTTGTGTATGATAAAATTAATGATAATGGTTCATATTTAATGTTAATGATTAATTGATCAAATTGGTTCCTTTCCCGTTAATAGTAGAAGTTATAAATTTCTTCTATAATACATATTGTTACTGTTCGGTTTTTGTACACAGTTTTATTAGAAGTGAGAAATATTATCATATTCAACAAATATTATAAGAAATTAAGGATATTTCTGTAATATAAGGATATTTCTGTATATAATAAATATTGAGAAGCACTAAATTTATTCTAATGAAGAGAAGCACTAAATTTATTTTAATAAAGAGAAGCACTGAATTTATTTTAATAAAGAGAAGCACTAAATTTATTTTAATAAAGAGAAGCACTAAATTTATAATAAAGAGAAGCACTAAATTGATTCGAACGAAGAGAAGCATTAAATAGATTCTTATGAAGAGAAGCATTAAATTTATTAAAACGAAGAAAAGCACTAAGTTTATTAAAATGAAGAGAAGCACTAAATTGATTCTAATGAAGAGAAGTACTACCTAATACATTTTCTTTTGAGACTATATATCGTTTTGAATATGTACAAATTTTTAGAATTTTAAATTCATTTTGTTGATATATTATATATAATATTTAAAGACATTAACATTTTCCTCTTTCACTACGTAGTAAAAACTTATGATGGTCTAAAACATTTTTCGGGGATGCAATACTACTGAAACTTTCTTAAGGCAATTTCAAATAATTACTTTTAATGAATTATTTTGTGGCTTTAAACAAACCCAGCTGAAAGTTAGGATACAATCTTTATAAACTTAAAAGTATGCTTATCTAAAAATCCATTGAAAAATGTTTCGATATAAGATAAATTCTTATTTTAAGGCTGCGTATCAAAACGATTCCCTTTGCAAATTAAATGTGTAAAACATTATACAACCATATTGAAAAAGAAAACAGAATTGAAATCTTACCGTACATCCAAGAAATGGTAATGTTCTGGAAAAATACCACAAACAGTAGAGGGATACCGCTAGCTGAATAGAAATCCATAATTTGGAATATGTACATTCCACCCTGCGAATGAACGGCAATAATTAATCTTTCACGTCTATGTTAAATAAATTTCAAAAATGTTTCAAAGTCTTTTTTGATTTCCAAAATCAATTTTTCATCTCACAAAACCAAATCTGATGCAGGAGTCTGACAAATGTACAAGACATCCACACCAATGAATGGTTATATAAACCACCAAGAATGTATGCTTTTTTTTCTTTTTCTAATGCAACTGGCAAATAGACCGTGATCTTCGCCATAAGGGCTGCACCGATGTTACTCACTTTGCGTTACCCAGGGGGCGCGTAACTCGATGGTAAGCCACGGACGCGGAGTAACAATGCCCCCGCAACGCTCTACGATCCTATTAGGACCGGGACCTACGGTTTAAAGTGGATTCCGAACCACAACAAGCATCCATGGGTAAAGCCGGGATATGAACCCGATACCTGTGGTACCGAACGCCAGAGCGCTAGGCCATTCGGCCATCAGGCCCCATCCAAGAATGTATGTAAAATATGAAAAACATACAATAAATAAGATAGATTTTGTATGGTACAATTTTCTGTTTATTGTACAATATTTTCTTCAGTATTGTACAATACTCTGTTTACAAAGAAGGAAAAAAATAAATGCAATATTACTTACTTCAGTTACCATAGGCAGACCGAGAAGCAAGAGTACCACACATACAGCGAGGGAAAACAGTTTCCTCCTGCTCTGCAAATATCTGGGCCATACATCGACAAGGCTTGAAACCAGAGCTTCAACGGTGCAAAACTGAAAAGAAATTAATTTTTTTTTAAATTTCATTTACATATTTTTGCAATTATAATCCAGGTTTTAATCTCGAAAGTAGATAGTTTCAGATTTTAACTTAAGCCTAAAGATGGTTATAACACAGTCGCTTAAAGATTTTGCTATATGAAGTACTTCACTCTATTAAAGAGCATTTGCATGCAATTTTAGCTCATTAACTAATATTAGTTTGACCTGCTAAAATAAACTCAATCGCAATTATTAATAAACTTTTTTTCCATGGAGCTATACCGATGCTAAACTCAAATCAATTTTCTGTTAGAATATTCCATTTTTCAATACAAATATTGCTCTCATAAACTAAGATTTTTAAAAACTAATGACGAATTTTTATTTACAGTTGTTTCTGGTATAATTTAATAAAATTCGCCAAACAAAGCCAATTTTGGCTGAATGATGTTGGGTTTCTGAATTAAGAAAATTGGTTTTAGTACCCATAAGCTAATTGATCCGAAACCCTACGAGTCTAAGTTAGAAATGTGCTCGATAATCTTACGTTGAGTTCGATGAAGTAATAAAAAGGTTACGAAACCCTATATGCCGCCTATAAGTTTTGTTCACATTTGAGGGGACAAAAAGGTAGGGGGCAGTGTAACACACCCCCATGGTGCCTTCTTGGTAATGCTGAATTTGCACCATATATTTCTCGTTCTATGATGAATTGGTTTCAGTTCAAAGAGCCAAAATTGTTTTAAATGCTAGTTTGAAATGAATTTAATTGAAAAGTAAATTTTTTTTATTTTAAACAATAGATTTGTATTTATTTATTACAATGGGGTTTTTCCCCTTTGATAATGCTTTGCAAAGTACCAGAAAAAAATTTTCCTATCTTAAAATACCTTCATCGATAATCAATTTTTTTTTTTTTTTTTTGGTTTTCAGAGTTCTTAAAAGTTTAAATACCAACTATTTGTATATAGATTCATGTTTTTATTCATTTGTATACAGGAATTTAAGCAGTGAACCTTACCTGGCTGTTGATTCCAAGAACGAACAGCATAAGGAAGAAGAGTACAGACCAAACAGGTGATAACGGCAAATGCAGAACAACTTCAGGATAGGTCAAGAAGGCTAATCCTGGACCTATAAAAAATAATAAAATCATCAAAATTTCACCAATTAATTGTAATTTTCCTTAAATTTTTTCGATTATTCTTTTGATTCAGATTGTTCTGATTTCTGTGTTCTAGGTGGCCATATAAAAATTTTCTCCGTGTTAAGAAAATGTTGGATACGGAAATCTAGCAAATTAGAAATAATTAGTTTAGGAGAAAAGACTCGAATATCAATATTTTTTAATAAAAAAATTTTATATAGAAATTTTGTAATTCACACTTGAAAAACATCGTTAGCCGCTTTTAAGTAAATAAAATGGTCTAATGGCCTTTCTGGTGCTCGATGGCACAGGTTTCGGGTTCGACTCGCTGCAGTAACATAGATGTTTGTAGTAGTTCGGAATCGACTTTAAGCCGTAGGTCCCGGACTATTAAGACTGTTGAGCGTAGGGCTGACAATCCTACCCCGTAAATTGTCAGCGCCAGGAAGCCAAGTCAGACTTCCACCTACGGGTGCTCCATTACAACAGAAACCACCCCTTCTTCCCTCTTTACATGAGACCATATGATTTCTTGGACTTGGTCTAGATATTGCTATCTACCAATTGGATAAGAAACAACAAATAAATCAAGATTTACAGAAAAATATTTTTATTAGGATTCTTGCACTCAAATGGAGAGAAATATGACGAAATAATGGCCTGGCCGTTGGATTTACAGATGGAAGGTTCTCAGTTCGAAACTCGATAATTGCAGTCCTAAAAACTCGTGTGTTTATACCAGAGACGACCATGGAAAATCTGTAAATCGAAAAATCCTTCTATTGGGCTCGAGGATAAGAAAAAAAATGTGAACATCTCTAGATTTACAACCTGGTTTGGTTTGCCGCTCTATTGTTATTTTCTGCACACTTTAGATTAATTATACAGGTACCAACAGTTTAATATGGATTCCGAACCACTCACAAACATCCATGGTGCTGCCAGGATTCGAATCTGAAGGCCAGAGGCCAGCCAATACCAAAGGCCAGAGCGCCAGGCAATTGGCCATCAGGCAGCCTTCAATCCTGGAGTAATTGTTTTAAACTTAGATGATAAAATACTCCAACATTGTTTTCAAACCACTAGCAATATAACTCGGGTAATGATAAATCTGCCCTTAAGAGTGATAAATGTCCTTAGATTAAAATGCATCGGCATTCAGAAACAACATACTTGGATGATTCCGATTATCATAATTCCCATTTCGTTACATTTGTTAACCGATTACAAGTGTAAATAAACCACCAAGGTTCTCAGACGGTCATTCGCTACTTTTTATCATGATTCCAAACATTGTAACAGCCGACCGGGCTTCTCAATGACATTCATCTAACAGATTAGCGAATTTAGTCACGATGTCATTTTCCATGCAATGATTCCAGAGCTAAGCAGCCTTGTTAAGGAGCCAGATAACGAGGATTTCCGCTCCAGATTTGACAGAAATAAGTGTAACACCAAACGACGAAATTAAACTTAATATTGTAAAAGAGCCAGATTTTGTGATTGCATTATGGATGGCGCTCGCCAAGCAAACCATTGTTCTTGAAAAAAAAATTGTCTTATGACTGGTTTCGTTTTTTAGATCTGTTTTCCTTGAGTAGAAGTTAGCGTGCAGTTAAACTATTAGATTACGCATCATCTGAATTATGACGAAAGTCGAAAGAAAAGAGAATAAACTAATTTTATTGAAAAACGTCACTGTAACATTGTTAGAAGAAAGGGAAACTATCATTATTGAAAAGGGGAAACTACCAAGGCAAGAGCCTGTTCATAATGCAAATAGTAGTTTTAATTTACACCTGAGTACGCTTTTAAAAAAAATCTGTTTTAAAAGAATTGTCATGAAACAACTTTCCTTCTTAATTATCTACATACTTTTGTATGTTTTTAAATCCACTTTAAACCGTAGGTCCCGGTTTAATATGAGTATAGAGAGTTCGCCAAAGGGCTGGCAACCCTACCCCGTTGGAAGAAAGCATCTCCTGTCTAGAAATTTGCCAGTAGGCAGTTGATCTTGGCCCACCATAGGACTGTTGCGCCACTGATGATGATGAGTTATTTATAATTGCAAATAAATAATAAACGTAAATTTTATCATATTAAAATTTAAAGTATTTAATTTTCTTCTCTTAATAAATTTGACAAATTTGTAATTTTTTTTTTATTTAAAGAGAAAAATAAACCTTTTTTCAATTCCTTCTATTATCTCACACTCTCCCTATATATGTCTTGTTCAAATTTTCAATCGTTCATAAAATACTTTTTATTCATCCACTCAAGTTCAAATACATTTTTTTTTTTGAACTTGTAGTGGCTGACACTGGATGTTAATACAGTTTTTTCAAATATTAATTCATTAATTAAATTTAATTAATTAATTTTAGTTTTTTTTTTAGATTTCAGTTGCGTAATACCAATAGATGGCACCAGATAAACTTAAAAAAAATGAATGAAAATTATTTATAAAGGATTTTCTGCAATATAGTGAAAAAAAAGTAGGAATTGATTTTTAATTTTTTTTAATATTGCTTATTTTTCATTTAAAGTAAATTTAGCTTTAGTATTAAACTAAGCGTTACTTACCAGACTTAACTACATCCGCAACTTCACTTCCTTGCACGTTGGCCATATAACCAAGCACTGAAAAAATGACCACTCCCGCCAAGAAACTTGTCATGGGATTCAGAATGCAAATGAAGAAGGAATCCCTGGACAAATAAAGGCAGAATTGCAATGAGTTTTTTTAAGGTTTAAAATTTTAGAAATTCAAAAGACAAATTATTTAAATAAATATTACATTTTAAACACACACAAAAAGTGTCTTACCTGAAAAAGTTGTGGTGGAACTTGTTGTAGCTGCCAAGGTTAATCACAGATCCAAATCCGATTCCAAAAGTAAAAAATACTTGAGTTCCAGCAGCGATCCATACCTGCAAGCAAAAAATGATTTCACACATAAATAAACGCCAAACGTTTTTTTAAAGAATGTTTTCGAATTTTGAAGGGAAATTAATCATTTATATCTCAGAAATGTTATCGTAATCCATGTATTTAAAATGTTACAAGGTTTCAAAAAACAAATCTGAGTTTCTGAATACCAATAACTATGTTTTTATTTTAAATGTATTTAATTTACCATCATTTGATCCATATGTATATACATAAGTCTAATTATAATACCACTTTTATAAAAACAAGCGTAAAGTCGAAAAGAAAAAGGGACATTTAAAATAAAAAGGCCAAAGTTATTATTTTTTTTAAGTATATAAAATAAAATAAAATTTGTAAATTTTTGGATTAATATACGAAGAGCCTTCATTAATATCAATGAAAACGCTCATTTTTTTAATTTACGTAATAAAATACGTAATTTATTTTACGTAATTTCTTTAATGTTCGTGAAAATTTATAGGAAAATTATTATTTTAAATAATATTAAAAATATTGTAAGATATTGGGATATTTAAAAGTAATAAATTTACATTTTACTACAATAAAAGTTATAAATTTACATTTACATTTTTACTATCATTTACTATTTACTAAAACATTTTTAATTTTAATTTTTACTTATTAATTTTCATTTTTTGCATATATTTTACTAAGTGTATATATACATGTATATATCGATTAAAATATAATTCATATTTATATTGATTGAAAAAAAAAATCAGATTTTGTTAATTTTGTAATATAAAAAGCAACTTATAATAAAATTTTAAACAAAATTGGCATTATTTGAGAGAAGTTATTTAAAATTTTAAAGAATATTAAAAATATTGTAAGATATTGTGATATTTAAAAGTAATAAATTTTAATTTTACTATTTATTAATTTATTATATTTTTACTATATTTGTACTACAATTATTTTCATTTTTACTATCATTTACTATTTACTAATATGTTTTTAATTTTAATTTTTACTTTTTACTTTTCATTTTTTTAATATATTTTACTAAAGTGTATATATACATATATATATCGATTAAAATATAATTCATATTTATATTGATTGAAAAAAAAATCAGATTTTGTTAATTTTTTAATATAAAAAGCAACTTATAATAAAATTTTAAACAAAATTGGCATTATTTGAGAGAAGTTATTTAAAATTTTAAAGAATATTAAAAATAGTGTAAGATATTGTGATATTTAAAAGTAATAAATTTTAATTTTACTATTTATTAATTTATTATATTTTTACTATATTTGTACTACAATTATTTTACTTTTTACTTTTCATTTTTTTTAATATATTTTACTAAAGTGTATATATACATATATATATCGATTAAAATATAATTCATATTTATATTGATTGAAAAAAAAAAAAAAATCAGATTTTGTTAATTTTTTAATATAAAAAGCAACTTATAATAAAATTTTAAACAAAATTGGCATTATTTGTGAGACATTATTTGTGAGAAGTTATTGAAAATTCAGTTACAGTAAGTAAAACTGGAAAAAAACCCTTTCAAAAAGTAAATTATTTTGTATAAAACGTGTTTTCTTCTAATCATACAGAAATGGCATTTATCAAAATGCGTTTTGTACTTATATAACGTTGAGAGTGAGTATGAAATCGGGAAAAAAATAATAAATAAATCTCACCTTTGGTTCGAGGAGTTTTTCCCACTGAGGCTTGATGAAGAAGAGGATGCCATCGGCGGCTCCTTCAAGAGTCACACCTCGGATCAATAAAATCAGCAAGATGAAGTATGGGAAGGATGCAGTCACGTAGATAAGCTGCAAGAAGAACAGTCATTTTATTAGAAAACTTTTTTTCTTCTTTCTAATGCAGCTGGCAAACACTTAGACAGCTTGGTCTTGGTTGCCTTAAGGCAAGCGCTGCACAGACGTTACTCACTTTGCATTACCCAGGGGGCGCGTGTAACTTGAAGATAAGCCACGGACGCGGAGTAACAATGCCCCCGTAACGCTCTACGATCCTATTAGGACCGGGACCTACGGTTTAAAGTGGATTCCGGACCACTACAAACATCCATAGCACCGCCGGGACTCGAACCCGAAACCTGTGGTACCGAGCGCCAGAGCGTTAGCCACTCGGCCATTCAGGCCCTTATTAGAAAACTATCAAAAACAACCCGCAAAGTAATGTATGCCTCAAGAGTATTTTTATTTTATATACTTTTTATCTAAAAGTTGACATTTTTTTATGTTATCTGTATAAAGAGGATCTGATGGCCGAGTGACTAGCACTCTAGAGCTCGGTGCCACATATTTCGTCCACTAGCATCCGTAGCATATCTTCAAGCTACACTACTACGTGCTCCCTCGGTAGGGCTAAATGAAGTAACATCGGTGCTGCTCTTGCTTATGGCATAAAGATTAACTGTCTCTATATTGCCAGCAGCATTGGAACAACTTTAAACTGTAGGTCCTGGTCTTATATAACTGTTGGACGTGGGGCTGACAATCCTGTCCCGTAAAAAGAAAACATCTCCTGTCTCGAAATCTGTCAGTAGGCAGACGAACTTTGCCGAACTTCCGACGAGGCTCGTTAGAAACTGATTTATTTTGCCTTGAATTTGTCAAAAACTGATTATTTAACTGAACTAATTTTGTCATGATTCACAAAATTATTTTACACTTCAATAAATACGATAGTTCACCAATGCCTACTTACAAAGGAAATGCTTAAAAGTTTATTTCGAATCTTAGGCAAGTGGCGTACCGAATACGGAGTACCAATGGGAAAAGACCTCCCTTAACCTCCTCATCTTAATTCATATATAAATTTACAATTTTAATTGGCTGCTTAAATGTTAGTATGAAGGTACAAGATAAAGTTTCAGGGGAAATTGCTGCAGTACTTACTTTTCCAGTTTCGTGGAGTCCTTTCCAGATGATGAAATAGATGACGGCCCATCCAAAAATCAAAAGGAGGACCAATTCCCAACGCAGGCTGCCGATCGTGTCGATGCCGTCGCTGATGCCCAAAACGCGATTCCTGAAACAAATAAAAGGCACAAAATGAGCTTTTTTTTTAAAAAATCATTAATCGATAAAAGCTTATATAACACTGTCGTTAATTCGTTTACTAAATTTCTTAAAACTATTTCAGCCCATAACCTTATAATAATCATTTATTTATTTTAGGGTAAGATATACAATGCTCACTAAGTATCAAGATTCAAATATTTCATTACACATTTTGAAATCTCCTGTTGTTGAATTATAATAGTTAATATTGTTTTTGTTTTTTTAGCTAAGCAAACTCCATTTGATGATATTTTTCAATTCGATATTTTAGGGTAATTTATACAATGTCCAATAAGTATTAAGATTCAAATATTTCATTACGTATTTTAAGTTAATTATTGTTGATTTTAGCGCAAAATTTTTAACGATAAAAGCTTATATAACACTGTCGTTAATTCGTTTACTAAATTTCTTAAAACTATTTCAGCCCATAACCTTATAATAATCATTTATTTATTTTAGGGTAAGATATACAATGCTCACTAAGTATCAAGATTCAAATATTTCATTACACATTTTGAAATCTCCTGTTGTTGAATTATAATAGTTAATATTGTTTTTGTTTTTTAGCTAAGCAAACTCCATTTGATGATATTTTTTCAATTCGATATTTTAGGGTAATTTATACAATGTCCAATAAGTATTAAGATTCAAATATTTCATTACGTATTTTAAGTTAATTATTGTTGATTTTAGCGCAAAATTTTTAACGATAAAAGCTTATATAACACTGTCGTTAATTCGTTTACTAAATTTCTTAAAACTATTTCAGCCCATAACCTTATAATAATCATTTATTTATTTTAGGGTAAGATATACAATGCTCACTAAGTATCAAGATTCAAATATTTCATTACACATTTTGAAATCTCCTGTTGTTGAATTATAATAGTTAATATTGTTTTTGTTTTTTTAGCTAAGCAAACTCCATTTGATGATATTTTTCAATTCGATATTTTAGGGTAAGTTATACAATGTCCAATAAGTATTAAGATTCAAATATTTCATTACGTATTTTAAGTTAATTATTGTTGATTTTAGCGCAAAATTTTTAACGATAAAAGCTTATATAACACTGTCGTTAAATCGTTTACTAAATTTCTTAAAACTATTTCAGCCCATAACCTTATAATAATCATTTATTTATTTTAGGGTAAGATATACAATGCTCACTAAGTATCAAGATTCAAATATTTCATTACACATTTTGAAATCTCCTGTTGTTGAATTATAATAGTTAATATTGTTTTTGTTTTTTTAGCTAAGCAAACTCCATTTGATGATATTTTTCAATTCGATATTTTAGGGTAAGTTATATACAATGTCCAATAAGTATTAAGATTCAAATATTTCATTACGTCTTTTAAGTTAATTATTGTTGATTTTAGCGCAAAATTTTTAACTCTCCAATTGATAATTTAAAAATGGTTTATCTGCTGTTTTTTTCTTTAACTAAACAAATTTCATCCATTTGATGATAATTTTAAATTCGATATTTTAGGGTAAAATATACAATGTCCAATAAGTATTAAGATTCAAATATTTCATCACATTTGACGATATTTTTTTGTATAATTCTCCCTTCATATCATTCAACTAATGGTGAAGAGTAATTTTAATATTAAAGGGTTTTCGTAAAGTGCATATAGAGCCTTCTGGTAATAGAAATTGTTTTGATTGCTTGTTCTTTTGATATAGCAGGAAGAAATTTATAAGAGATTACAGTTGTTTTAGTAGTCGTAAAAACAGCAAATATTGCCAACTTCCAAATAAAAGTCGTAATTGTCTTTCTCATTTCTATATATATTACTTCCAATTACAGAAATAAATGAAATAATGGTTTTAAGACAATGGCTTTACATAGCCATTACCCATGGCTAATTTAAAGTAACTATCGAATCGAAATGTTTACTGGAATTGTATTCCATTACTAACTCTGGTCACAATGTTGCACAAATGCAGTCAATAGTTTAGAGTTGAGGATTTTCCTCAATTAATAGTGACGAATGGCGACCATTAAAATGGTCGTGAAAGATCAAGTCATAGTCATTACGGGATCACTTAATTAAGTCTTTAGCGCAGACGCCACAATTATTGCCTCTTCCGCTATTACGAATTGCAAGGGCAAGGCGTTTTCAGGACGTTAGCAAGATCACGTGCAATTTTAAACAAAGGACTGCACGTGACCTGGTGATGAAAAGATGCACGTGCAGGTCTATTACGTCATTTATTCGATCTATCAATACAAACTTATGAAATGATGTAATAAGACAAAAACAATAAAAAATCTCTTCACGAGGTCATATTGATACGTGTATAATAGGGGAGGGTTTCTGTTGTACATTATACACGATTCCAATTATTTTCCTTGGGCATATTATGTATTTTAATTTTAAAAAACACATTAAGTTGACAGTAAGTTATTGGTGTACAAACAATAAGTGTTTACAAATATAAATAAAATAGTCTCAATAGCATCTAAAATTTGCAATATATCTAGAAAATTTCTCACAAGGGGGATTATTGTAAAATGTAATGCCAGTTAATGTAAAATGTATTGCCTGTTTTAAATGTTCAATTTAAACTAAACTATTTATACTACTTTGCAGTATCTCAATAATTGCCCTAAAAAATTCATCTTTACTGACAATAATTTCTCGTATTAAAGATATTGGAAAAATCTATCTCTGCCATGTTAAATTCATCATATTTTTGTTCCTCTTTCTCGAGAAGTTGAATATTAGTTGTATGAAATTTCTTATGCTTATCATGTTTGATATCTCTAAAATTTATCCCATAAAGATATCCATTTTAAACATATTTGATACAGTTTAAAATATCAGTTTAATAAAAATTTTTAACTTAAGATACTTTTGTTCCTCTATTTTTTCTCCCATACATTTGATTCCTAAAAAAACCTCAATGACCAAACGTAAAACGTATCGTAAAATTTTAAGTTCAAGAATTTAATGATAAATTAAGAAAAAGTTTCACGAACTTTAAAAAAAAACAAGTTTTGAATAAAAGTATTTATAAACTATGAAGTGCATTAGAAAAACATACATAATTTGTGAACTTGTATATTTCGTTGAATAATTAATGCGATATACGGTGGGGATTTAAAATTGTGTACTGTTTATTTAAATAAAATAAAAATCGGCTTTCGTCAATTTTTGCTATCCCAATATTCTTATAATAAGCCAAATTTAATGAATTACTGTACTAAAAAATTAACTCAAATGTTTTACGAAATGCATAGAGAAAAATAATAGTTACATTAATAAATTACTTTAATGTCCAATGGTCCTTTGAGTGAACATAATAAATATACAAAAAAATTTGTATTCAACTATATCCCTTATTTGCCTCAATCGTTATTTAATAAAAAATATACTCGAAAACCAGAAAAAAAAAATTATAATTTTTTTTCTAAATCTGAATTACTATCCTTGAAAAAATTATACTCAAACAAAAAGTTTTTTTTTTTCACTGTAAAAAATTAATCCATAAAAGATTTAGAAAAACTATTCAATTAAATAAACTAACACAAATTTATTTCTTGAATAATGTTCAGACGTTTTTAACCACAGTTATAAACAAATTCATTTTACAATCGTTCGATAATCAGTGCTAGTGCACCCAGCGTATCAATTTCAACATTAATCAATTTAAATAAGCATATTTATATACCATATTCCATTTTTAACATGCCGCAAAGATCTATTTAAAAATATTTAGCAATCGTCCGATGTTTATGTTAAGATAAAGCCAAACTGGTAATCTGCCAAATTAATGAAAAATAAAAGAACAAATCTGATTCGATTGAAAATAAATTAAAGTGCTTTCTATTTTCAGGGTCGAATTTCATGCCATCCCTCTGGTTTATTTTAAGAAACAAACTGTAAACTTTCTCCCTTCCCCCTCTCTTCCATTTAACAAAAGATATCTCCACTCCATTCAAGAGTTTTTATTTTTAGCAAATGATCACCAACATGAGTAATATTTCCCTTCAAAGAGACACGTTAATTGCTGACTTACGGTTTACGTTATCTTCGCAGAGTAGGAGTGTTCGTTACGTTTTTCACAGCCAAATTGGCACATATTTTTTATTGGTCTATTTGAAATTCGTCACAAAAGGAGGTTACGTCATCGCCAGATGTCCTTGGCCATCATCAGATAGAGGTTTTGAACCTTTCTATTCATATGCTAATTCCCCACCTTTTTTTTTTTTGTGGTTTAATTTTTATTACCGTTCAATGTCAAGGTTTTATTTGATTGGGAAAAAAAATTGTTTAATCTTTTCTGAATTCATTATTGATTACTTTTTTGTTTAAGAACGTGTTGAAAATCATAAATTAGCTATGGTATCCTTTTGGATTCAACACATGTACTTTTAATGAAGATGAATTTACAAAGCAGTTTCAAAATCAAGGTGAAGGATTAAAATAATTACCTTGACAATAGCATTTAAACAAAGTTACAAATCAAAATTTCAAAATCGATTCTGTATTTTTGTACATGCATTTTTCATTACAGAAATAAATTATCATTCGTAGAAAAGACATTACGTTTAGCTCCGAGTTCAATTTTTAATTGGAAAGAAATCTCATTTCTCGCTTTGTTTAATATAAAAAAAAAAAATCTGAAATCATTTTTTTTTTTTTTTTTTTTTTTTTTTTTTGAGTTATTTTATTATTAATTATAGCTTATCATTCTATAAATATTCTTCTCTTACAAATTGTTCAAGAAAAGTATTAATTAAATAAAATGAAAATAAGTTTAAAAAAATCAATTTTTTTGTTTTCTTCCCCTCCTAACGTGAAGGTTAAAAGAAAAAGAATGTTTGACTTATTCGTTACAGAGACATACAAACTGGCAAGGGAAAAATGGTTTCTATTATTAAAAAATATTTTTGAATTTGAATTGAGTGTATATTTTTGAGTGTATAAGTTAATGCATATTATATTTCGGTAGATCACGTGCTATGTCAACCCCTGCACGTGACATTTTGCACGCGATTTTTTTATGGCGTTTCATTGATTCTGCCTATCAATACAAACTGATATAAGAAAGTATTGAGGCAAAAGGGTTGATTCCATCTATCAATATAAACTGATATAAGGAAGTATTGAGGCAAAAGGGTTGATTCCATCTATCAATACAAACCAATATGAGGAAGTATTGAGGCAAAAGGGTGATTCCATCTATCAATACAAACTAATATGAGGAAGTATTGAGGGAAAAGGGACTAAAAAAAAGCATGCATGTATACTCACTCCCAAAACTCAACCACTGAAGAAGACCCATGTTCAGTCGCATTTGCAACCACGGCTGTGGAATTGGTGAACATCGTTTCGATCACCTGGCAGTTGGGCGTGTTCCAGTATTCGTTGCACAATTGCCATGGCAGAATGGCTTGGAAGGACATGAAAAAGTAAAGCAGCACCCACGACACCACAACAATGAAGTAGGTATTGTACCATGCCACAATAACAGTCGACGAGTAGCCAGTACCTGAAAGAAATTCAATTGAAAAAACGTGTCAACCCGCAATTGAAAAGCTTCTCAAAGGTAGTTGAAAATTTGTCTTTAACGGTTAACATTTTTGAAAGATAAAAAAAATAAATAAATAAAACATTTACTTTGTATTATTTATTACTGAAAAAAATTAAAAAGGATATTCAGTGGAGATGATGTCAGTGTGTGTTTTTCACAGATTGTCTGATTAGGATATTCGGGTTTTTTCTGGTACTAACCCTAAAATTAATTTTGGAGGATATTTTCTCCTCCCGTCTGCCAGGTATACTTTTGTATATACCGTCTTATGTACATTATCTATTCGTAGCATATATACCGTCTTATGTATAGTCAGACCACAGATAATGTGGAGAATTAACAATCGGTTAAGTCAGATGAATTAAAAAATAACGACGTTATAGGTAACGATAGTCGATAATGTTAACGTTATAGGGGAGGAAATATTAGTTAGGAAGAACTTCAATTGCAATAAAAAGAATTTTAATTTTTAAATAATTAAAAGTTTAGATTACATAACGTCAAAAGAAAACTTGGATGAAAAAATTCCACACTAACTACTATAATTTTTCTGTCAAAGCAGCGTTATCTGCTATATAATGTATAGTGATGTATAATAAACTAGTATATTTGAGTAGCATCCCTAACAAATAATCAATTCTACCACTTCCGCATATTTAATCCATATAATTCTGAAAAGCATTCGATTTTCTGATAAAGGAAACTAAGGTCATTGATTTTAAGTTGTCCAATTATATTTATATAAGATAATGCTATCAGTTTTATTATTATAGAAGCTAAGATAGCACCTACACTAGAACATACTTTATACTAAATACTTTATATAAAGTAAAGGAGAAAGATAAAATTTGTAAAAAAAATAACTACGCATACATTGTTTATCTTAAAGTTTATCTACTACGACAAAATGAGTCGACAAATAAATAAAGTCTTTTCTTTTTTTTGTCAACAACTAATCGTCACGAAATTTATCAATGAATGAAACAAGGGTAATTTTCAGTAAGGGCTGCAAATGTGCCAATTTTAAGTTAATAATTCGTTATTTTTCATACAATTCTTTAATTGGTGCAAATATTTACTTTTATGTTAATTATTTTACAATACATATAGATCTGGAGATACAATACAGCGACAACTTCACTGAGGTAACTTCATTTCAATGTTCCAAAATTATTATCTATGGAGAGATCAGATTCCTTCATATAACTCTGCATTTGTATTGCATATTGGGGAAAAAACGCGTATCCAGCATCTTTGCTTATCTAGTCCAAATGGTTCTATCTAACTGACATCAGAGTTCAATCCAAGAACATCTTTCTTGGGCTCTTAATTAACTCTTTAATCCTCAGTGGGGCTATTTATTAATTTTAAACTTACCATTGAACCACTGAAATAGAACTGTACTGAATCCAAAACAATACATAAAACATTGAAATAACTGGGCTTACCTTTCATCATTGGGCACACTTTCCAAACACTAATGCCACCCAACTTGAGATACTGTCCAATAGATACTTCCATAACGAAAGCAGGTCCAGCCAAGAGAACTAAACAGATCAAATAGGGGAGCAGAAAAGCACCTAAAAATATTCAATAGTTAAAATCTATTAATTCTAAAAATAATTCAATTATCACTTAATTGAAGGCCATTTAAAGTTTCATAACATGATAAAAAAAT
Source organism: Caerostris darwini (assembly GCA_021605075.1). Lineage (NCBI taxonomy): Eukaryota > Metazoa > Arthropoda > Arachnida > Araneae > Araneidae > Caerostris > Caerostris darwini. The sequence goes on along the minus strand of BPLQ01012963.1, from coordinate 44,144 downwards.
TGTTAAATCTAGGATAATTATGTTATCCCAATGACCCTGAATAGTTTTCTCATCACATATACTTATTAAAGTTTTTTTTTTTTCAACATAAAAATTAAATTTTTAATATGCTTTTTTTTTTTTTAAAAATAATTCAAGTTTAATTTTGTAAAATAAAATAAAATGATGGTTTCAGTTAGACATAGCTGTCTGGTTTCGTGAATTTCTTTTCATAAGTAAAAATAATTTCCATGATACTTAAATTGTAAAATAGATGAAACTAACGAAATAAAACCTTTCAAAGATGGGTTTTTTTTAATAAAGTGAAATTTAAGAACTGATTTAAAATTTACAATTAAAGAATGACACATTCTAATGACAGTGCATTAATAAAATAATTTTATCAATAATTGAAATATATCTATGTTTTTGTCAAAAACGTTTAATGATCTTAAAAATCAATAAATTTAATAAATATCCTCATTATTTTTAGCACTCCCAATGAATAACTTTAAAACTGTAAATTATAATAGCTATTAGTGAGTAACTATGACAACTGTGAATACTAGTATTAATAATGAATAATTTTAATTCATAACCGTAATGGGCATAACAGCAACAATGTAATGAGAAACTTGCTACTTTCAAATGGTACGGCTTATACTTATTTCACAATACATATTTTCTCTTTATTTAAGGTTGGGAGGGGGACCTCAAAATATTGGGGCCTTTATTTAAGGCCACAGATGTGTGCTACACACATCCCTGACCTAATTTACAAGTACTATCCAACAAACAGGTACGCACCTCCCCCGTTCTCGTAGCATAGGTAAGGGAATCTCCAGACATTGCCCAGCCCCACGGCGTAGTTGATGACGCTGACGAGGAAGTCCATCTTGTTGTTCCACTGACCCCTGTCCGAGTCCCCCTTGACGGTGCTGTCGGAGGAGGAGGAGAGGGAGAGCTCCATGTTGCTGCTCTCCCCCCGGTTCGAGATCCGGACTGAGGAGGCGGGGGGCAGCTCCGTCTTCTTGAGGCCTGGTCCTTGCCTTCGATCATCGTGGAGAATGGTGGATGGCAGAACTATCCTAAGTATCTGTGGGGAGAGAAAAGAACTTGATGAGAAATGATGAAGAAAACGTTTCAATGAACTGCATGCTGTCAAACAAAAGTAGTAAGTTCGGCATAATCAATTAAATCCTTCGGTATTCCCAAAAAATTTATAAAATTGTGTATCATATTAACAGTCAGAATTTTAATTGATTAAAGTTATGAAAAAAAAATGTTTCCAACTTTTTTTTTCTTTTGCCATGATTGAATCTACGACTTCAGGGATTTTATCAGATAAAATGCTCGGATTCGGTTTGTTGCTCTAAGGTTATTTTTTGCACACTTTCGGCTGCAATTTAAGGTGGATTCTGAATCACCAACAAACATTCATGCCACCTCCAGAATTTGAACCTGAAGCCTGCGGTACCAAAGGCCAGATCGCTAGTCAATTCGTGATCATGTCGCTATCTGATACACGATTGAACAGTGCGGTTATATTTGGAAGATGGGTAATTTAATAGCTGCAAACAATTACTTTAAAATTTCAGATAATTGATAACACATTACCAATAAATATTGTGCATTTTCCACATCAATTAAAATGTATATCAATTGTGGAGAACATATGTCATGGCCATGTGATAATGGGAGATGGCAATTGGATTCTGTTCTCCATTACAGCTTATATTTGCTTTCAAATTGTATGGAGATTGTAACTGCATATATGACATTCATTCCTATTGGCGTTCATATTCGAGTGGCTTTAAGGATAATTGAAGGCTTTCTTTCATGCAATATGCAAACTTCAATACATTACTTTAAGATTTCTGTTATGAAATATGCAGGTAGGATGATAAAATGAAACAATCCTATGATATTAAAATGAAACGATTTAAAACATAACTCCAAATGCTAACTGTTACTTTTGAAGAGCAATTAATATTGTTTTGTAAAAATAAACTTTATGTTTTTACCAAGTTTTCACGGACCTATAACGATGATTCTCACTTGAATCATTCTCAATAAATTGCAGTATTCGTATAACGATCATGCAAGTTAAACATAGGAAATCTGTAAGTAAGATAATTGTAGGTATTCTGGTCTTGTATATGATACTGGGGAAAAAAATTTATGTTATATGTTTAAGGAATTTTTTCGTCCCAAACAAAACGAGCAAATTACGCAACTTACACAATTTGTAATTCAGCACACTGGGCATTAGGTTTTGACAGACTAAATCATAATAGCTAATCATTAAATAATATCATTCGAGTTAAATCGAAATTTTATATTCAAAGTCGAAATTTTGTGAAATTTCTTATATTTTTAAATATAAATAAAATAATACATAAATAAATTATAAATTCTCAATAATCCCAATTAGTATGACAAAAATGAAGCTAAAAATTTAAATTATTCTTAATTTAAGTTCTTGAAATTATTAATATAGTTTTTGGAAGGTAATAGTTTGAATCGCCATTTTTCAATTGCATGAACATTTAAAATATTTTTTTCCATTAAAATCTCGTCGGCCACATAAAAAAGAATTTTTTTTATATCCTAATAAGGATATTGCATCGTGCCACGAAATTTAAACACATTACCAGCGTGAGAAAGAATGAGTAAAAACGTCAGTGGTAGATATTTAAGCTGGGGACGGTAAAGAGACAGAAAAAAAAAAATTGAATCATAAAACTTTTGTCAATTGTCTTACATGACTAGATCCAAAAGATTGGTGTGTGGTAATGAAAACACACTAATCTGATATTTACATATGGTATCATATAAATTTTAATTGCGAACTAAAAGGACCACAATGGATTGCTTGTGGACATGGATTGCCACAATGGATTTCAAGGGCAAATTCAGATTGCTTGCCCTTGAAAAATAGTTTGAGGCTTTAAAAAAAAAAGAAAAGGAAAGAAAGATCGAACAAACAATGACGATAAAAAGAATACGAAGAAGTATGCTATGTCTAAGATGACGAGGAGGCAAACGATGGCGTTATTAAATCTCGAATCGTAATCGTCATCGTATTTCTAAAATCCGAAGGGCGCATCTATGTGGGCCAACATACCCGGATGCACGGGCTTCCATGCTTTTTTTTTTTTATATTATTATTTATTTTTTCATTTTGTTTTTTTGCAACGCAGGGGGAAACGGAGAGAAGTAAAATACGAGAAAAACAAAAGCGCAGGGGAAAAGGAGGAGTGCCAAAAACAGAAACTCTTTTAAGGTCACAGAGAAGTGGCGCCCCAAGAAGTCTGGAGGGGAGCGTTCCCGGAAAGTTTCCCGCAGGATCGCAAGTAAGGTGATCTATCAAGTGACGTGGTTACACGTGTTCGTGTATCATCCACACGCCCCCGCAACGCGGGCGGCCACTCGCTGTTGCTGCCTTCAGGGGCAACACTCCTCGCGTAGCGCCGGCCGGGAAACACGTGACTTGATTGTGAGTTATGGGCTGAAACACACATGTACATGGTAGGGGAAAAAGGGAATATTTTTTTCATCTTTTTCCCCATTTTTCTTAACTGTTAACTACCAAGTGTCTATGATCTTAACGTTTTGAAAGAAAGAAACCGGTACAAAATCTTTATAACAGGAAGTAGGATACATATATCAATAGGACACTTCAAATAAATTTTATTATTAATTCCGTTTGTATTATATATGAGATAATATACGAGATACGTTCATTAACATTATCATTTACGGTATTAGTACATAGGATCTGAAGAGTATCATATTAGTTGAAAATATTTTTTAATCAATATTTCTTAAATTTATGATCAACTTTCTTAAAAGGAATACAAAATGCCAATAGTTATTTTTTTTCAAGAAAATTGTATATATTTTTTTAATTATTGCAAATGAAAATATATATGAGATACGCTCATTATTAGTTAACATTATCATTTACAGTACTGGTAATAGGATTTTAAGAGTATCATATAAGTTTAAAATATATTTTAATCAACATTTGTGTAATTTGTGTAACTTTATTAAAAAGAATACGAAACTGCATTGGTTATTTTTTTCAAGAAAATTATACTTTTTTTTTAAAATTAATACAAATGCAAAATAGTTTTTTTATGCTTTTTGCATAGCGTGATGATTTCTTTTTAGTTGAATTCGCCACGTAACTGTAATAAAAAAATAAATCAGTTTTTCATTAAATTACAGAAGTTTTAACCTATCTTTAAGAAAAAAATTTTTAATGAAATATTGTCCAAAATTAAAAATGGCTCGAAAACATATACAAATTCTCTAGAAAAAAAATTACATATGTTATTTAAGCAACCGTAGTTTTAAAATATTTCGCATTTTAAAAAGATCGATAAAATAGTGAAGGTGACAGAAAAAAACGCGCATTGTGCCAATCGAATTTTGAACGTGGATGAACATTCTACATTTAAGATTTTCTCTCCAATAATTAGGTACTGTAGTATGCAACAATGATAATTGCATTCTGTAAAAAGACATTTAAATTAAATTCATGCATTATTTTTCAAAATACGAACGGCTGTGTAAGAATTTCGATATAATTTGTGTTTATATGCGTAGAAAAACAATTCTGCCTTTCTCCTAGAAGATAGAAAACAGCTCTGTAGTTGTTTTTCTAGGAAACGGGGACTAGAATGTGAAGATTTCGAAATTGGGAGGGTGTGTTATTTCATACTAAAGAAAACACAATAAAGCAACGAATCTTGTTTTTGCAATTTTGTTTTGTTTGCGCATGTTTGAATAGCATGAATAAAAAGAATATGTAGTGAAATAATAATGTAGTTGAAAAATAGGGCACAATTCTAAATGAAAATTGACCAATTTAAACATTTTTTGATTTTCGAGCAATTTAAGTTAAAAATAAAAATAATAATAATAAACATGATGTATACGCTTTTATGTTTTTAAGAGAAATTAAATATGCAACATTAAAATTCCAAATGTAGCTATGATGATTTAGGTTTAGTTTACCGCTCTACGGTCACTTTTTTGAACATTCTAGGCTAATTAGACCGGGACCTACAGTTTCATGTGGGATTCCTAACCAATAACAAACATGCACGCCACCACCAGAATTCGAATTCGAATAGAATAACATACCAGAGCACTAGCCAATTTGCCATCAGGCCGCATGATGATTTATGAGTTGATATTTGTACCGTAATAAAGGAAAAAATATCAAATACTTATTAGCAAAAATTGCAATCATACATTGAAAATTTTAAAATTATGATTATTTTTTTAATTTATAAAATGATTTTTTTTTTAAATATTATATCGCAACTTTAATGAATTAAGTAAGAAATATGTACAAATGTTATAATACGTTCATTGACGAATCGTAAGAATATATAAGTGTTCTAATGTCTTTACATGATAATCTTTAAATCATTTCCATGGTTTCGTTTAATTTTCGCTCTACGGTCATCTTGTGCACACGAGGGCTAAACAGACCGGGACCTACAGTTTAAAGTGGATTCCGAATCACAAATAAATATCCATGCCACCGCCAGAATTCGAACCTGAAGCCTGGGATACCAAAGGCCTGAGCGCTATCCTGTTGGCCACCAGACCGCTATCCGTTGGCCACCAGATCCATGATTAACAATTTTATTAGTGTTGGCGGAAAAAATTTAATTTAAAAAATAGACAATGGATAGCTATAACATATAATTTTATAGATAAGTTATAGTGTTTTATTTTATATGTTTATTAAATATGATTTTTTATGAACATTAAATTAAATATTAAATAAAAAATTTAAGAAAAAATCATCATCCGCATAGCGCGTGGCTTAGTCCCCACGTGGATGATTTCTTGGCAGCCAGCTGTAGTACAGATGTATATTAAATGATGAGATTCTAATGACAAGAAAGAAAAGCGTGACCTTCAGGTGAGCATGTTTGGCTGCCTTCCCAGATATATTCACTGGGAAACGTTTTCTGTGCAATATCCAATTTTGTCTAATCTAACTAACAGTTCTAAGTAAAGGCATGTTTACTCAATTATGTTGCTAAAAATAACATCAATGTTTACTAAATAGTTAAATCTGAAACTAGTGTTTCAAAGAAAAGGATTAAGATAGCTTTAGACAAACAAGTTGTAAATAAAGTCTGTAAATCGTCCATCTGCCTTCAATTTCAATTCAATTCAGTTTAATTTGATTATTTACTATTAAACATTTTTTTCCGATTATTTTATAGAAGGTTGAAGTCAATCTCAAAGTGAAGAAAAATAAATAATTTATTTAAAAAGGTTAATACAATATAAGGATTATACGATATCAGTACATTGTATTAGCCATCAAGAAATCATGTCCCACAGAAGAAAACTAACATCAACTTGATCGTATTAAAGGGCTTTTGAACATGTAGATTCTTCAATTTTAAAAACCTTGGATTAAAATCCAGCGATCCATCATCTAGTGATATTGGACATTGTATTTCGATTGAACAAGTGATATTGGACATTGCATTTCGATTGAACAAGTGATATGGGATACTGCAATTCGATTGAACAAGTGATACAGGACATTGCATTTCGATTGAACAAGTGATACACGACATTGCATTTCGATTGAACAAGTGATATTGGACATTGCATTTCGATTGAACAAGTCCACTGTCTAAGTTTTTCGGACAAATTTCAACTAAACTGTAGTAGATAAATTTTTATAAATGTGATAACGAAATATTTCCAGAAAAGTGGCCTATTCATTCGATATGCGATATCCAGTTCTACTGGACATTTGACCATGAAAAGTTTTTAAAAAGAATGTGCAATTTCGTTTTCGATCAAATACGCGTTAATCAATGCGGTGAAGTCAAGTGAGAATTTCATACATACATTATCGAGAGAATTTAATACATTACATTCATTATATGATAGTAGCTGATAATACTGGTAAATTTATAATTTATGACAGAGTTTACTACGTATCTTTTGTACTAACTAAAATATTAATGCTAATGATAAACTGCGAATTATTCCTGCAAGTGTCCAAATTTTTGAACTAAATTATACAATTAGGAAAAACATCTTTGTCATGCTATTGTCACAATAATTGCTCAGCAGAATTCTGTAAAGACACGGATGATTTGCCTCTTGAGCCTCATTTTCGCCGATTGCGCATCCAAATATTTATTTATACCGGAGACCTTTTGGTGTCATTTTGTGTCAGTGGGTCATCTATGGGACATCTTTCGATGGATGGAGTGGTGAACTTGATCACACTGGTCACCAGGGTCATCCGTCAGTATTTTCAAATGTGATAAGAAATTTTTGAAGTAAAAGTTCGAAATGAGGTTGTTGGTACCGGATCGAACGGGTTCAGTTAGACCCATCCGGAAAAAACACTTCCTGAGAGCCCTTCATCCTCAAATCTCCGACCACTCACTCTCCAGCCTCCGATTAGATAAGGGGACAATGGTCACCAAGAAGATTATGTCCAAAAAATTCTATCCGGATGGAATGCATCTCCCGAAATGTTCGAACCAGAGATGAGGTTAACGATTTCTTTTTTATCAAAGATGGCCTTTGTCCGTGTAATTTGAAGAGATAGGATAGGGATGGTATTTTCCGAATGATGATAGCTCGTAAATTTTGAAAAGGAAAAGCCCAACACTTTTATTTTTACAGATAAGATTTTGATATAGATCATATCGTGAAAATAAATTAGTCACTGGGGTTAATGAATCCCGAAGAATCGCTGAACTTTATACAGTAATATGTTTATGTAAATAAATATTTGTATTTTTAAAGGTTACTACATCATGATAATTATGCAATCTTGTTTCGCAATCCTACAATAATTTAACTAAAGGTTTTGTATCGACATAGAGGTCTATTTAATTCGTAGATAAAATAACATTTTATTAATGGCAGGAATATGGATGAGGAGTTAAGGAGTTTTATATATTTAAGATGTAATCTTAATTTTAAACATCTTAATTTTAATTTTTAAACATTTCCATTAATTTTAATTTGTAAACATTTTCATCCCTCTTAATTTTTAAGCATTTCATTTTAATTTGCTTTTATACGTAATTTATAGTATAAATTTTTTTTAATGTACGCAGCATATAGAGGTAATGTCATTTTAATTAGGACATAAAATTATTTAAAATATTACATGCATTCGCTAACTTAAACAGAAAGTAAGTCTTTAAATAAATAAAAAAACATGCAAGTAATTATTAACATAAAATAATTGGAAATAATTTTAAATAGTATTGCATGTACACAAAAAAAAAACAAAATTATTCACACCTTAAAAATTTTAACATGCCATGTATTTATTATATAATATGAATTTAATTTTTCTTTTAACTCTATAGCTGTAATAGCAATTATATAACAGTAATTAATTAATAATTAATGTAATTGCATAATATTGTAATAATAACGATGTATTGTAATTACAATTACATAACACTGAATAAAATGGTTATTGTATTAAATACCAAATACAATCTCGTAAATCGATTTTATTGGAAATAATCACTTAATCTAGGGCAGATATAAAATCTTAATCTGCAATGACGCAATTTTTATCCAGTTTTCTTTTCTAGACAGTTCAGGAATATTCCAAGAAATAAATAAAAAATATATCGTAACTGATGCTCTACTTTTCGTGTGTTGATGAAAGATGGATTGCTTTTAGTTTTTCTTCAGTTATCAGTTACGATATAACGTTAAGCTTTTTTTTATATATATAAGAAAAGAGTTAAGAATTTATAAACATTTTTTCCCAACAAATTTGTTTAAGTTTTAAAAGTAATTATATATTACAATAGTCTTACACATAAATTTTTATTGATTGATTAATTAATCACTATAATCAATAAATTATTATAAAATGCATTAAGATCAATAGATTAAACTGGACTTCTCTATTTAGAATGAGTGATTTAAACCCTGTAAAAAGACTCGTTTTGGCAAAGCCACAGGGACAAAAAGGAAGAGGACGACCCAAGTTAAGATGGATAGGCGCAGTTGAAAAAGATTTTTGCTCTACTAAAGGTTAAGGATTGGAGTGCCATTGTCACCCAGACATTGCACCCAATTGCATGGAAATCTCTTCAAAGGAAAGCCTTGGCCCACTCTGGGTTGTCGCGCTATTGATGATGATAATGTTACTCAGTAAATTTCATTTTTTAAAATTTTTTTATAAAAAATTATTGATTAAATTTTAATAAAGAAAAATTTTACTTTTAAAAAATTAAACATGATATTTTAAAAATATTTACAGCTTTTACAAATTTTTCAAATGAATGAAGGTTTAAAAAGTTAATGCTTTATACTTCAAACCTCAAATAAAAAATACTTCAATATAATAATAAAAATAACTAATAATTTTTTTAAAAATAAATATATATATATATATATATCTCACTCTTTTTCTAAAAGCTTAAGAAACTTCTCTCATTATTCACAAAGCAGGAGATAGAGGTTACTATACAACCAAGGCTCTCCGTCAACCTAGCAAATCATCGTCGTCGTTTATATTTTTTTGTTAAATTATATATCTTCACATTCTCTTATATATACTTTTCATTCCTGTATTTTTGCAATATTTAACCAGATAAATTGAACCGGATGCTTACAGAAATACATAAGCATTCTTGTGACAACTTATTGCAACTTTTTTGTTTAACTGGCGTAAACTGTGGAATTCCGTTTAGCGGCATGGGTGCATTAGAACCGATTTAGAAGGTGTGTGTCAACAGGATGACAACCCAAGAATCCGTTCTTTGACCTTCCAGCGTTAACAAGTCTTCCTGAAAGAAAAGCGTCCCGGAGTTTTGCCAATTGAACTGAGGCAATGCCCATGACCGAGTAACGGGTTTACATTCTCGACAGCTGAATAGAGAGTTAAAATCGGAAGGCTTCTTTCGAGGGGGATGGGGTTGATGGAGTTCAAAAATTCCCAAACTCGGTGCAGGTTAGGTGTTGCTGACAGTTCGAGTTTTGAACAGAATGAAAACATTTGCATAGAATGAAAACATTATGCTATTTTCTATTTAGAGGCTTTAGTTCATCCAGTTTCAGCGCTCTGGCGCTTGGTGCCACGGGTTTCGAGTTCGAGGCGGTACCATGAATGTTTGTAGTGGTTAGGAATCCACTTTAAACCGTAGGTCTCGGTCTAACAGGACTGTTGGGTGTACGGTTGACAACCCTATTCCGTAAAAAGAAAGCATTTCAGGTTTCGGAATATGCCCTTAGACATACGGCCTTGGCCCATTATGGGGCTATTGTGCTATTGAAGATTGGTTTGGTTTAGTTTATCGCTGTACAGTTATTTTGTGCACACGAGGGTTAAACAAACGGAACCTGCAGTTTAAAGTGGATTCCGAACCACTAATAAACATCCATGCGAACCTGAAGCCTGTGGTGGTCAGACAGAGCTGGCAAATTGGCCATCAAGCCACTTTGCACCATTGAAGAAGTTCATCCAGTTTTGTTCTGTTGGGAAAAATTTATGCAACGAATACATATATAACGAATTATTGGTAGTCGTAACAAGAAACAGCTTAGTTCAATCAGTTTTCAATGGATGAAAAAGGTTTGTATTTAATTTTTTTTTTTTTTTATACATCTAAACCGAGTTTTAATAATTATTAAGATAGGTACAGATTTAAAGTCGGACTCAAAATTGCACTAGAAAATGTTTTTAAAAAAATGCGTCAACTATTCAGGTATAAGAAAAATGCATTGAATATTTAATACCTTAAAAATTTTTGAAAAGGAATTTTTAATGAAAATTATTGCAAGCTTTGGGGAATTTCAAAAAAAGACCTTCTGCAATTTTTTCCAATACAAATAGATGAAAAAGAATTTCTAAAATTTTAATAATACACTCAATATTTTTCATGCTGTTCTTTTAACATTTTCATAAATATAAATTTTAATCGTGTATCAATATTAACGTTTATTAAGTTATCTTCAAATATAAATAAATTATCCAATTTAAAAAGATAACAATGAACCAGTTATATAAATCTAAACAGAAGTACAATTTTAGAGCAATTTGTAGTAATTGCGTTTGTATTGAGATGTCACAATCATCACGTAATGATTTCAAAAATTTAATCTGTATACAAAGACTACAAAAATGGCGTAATGATACTAAATGTTTTAAAACACCAATTTCAAAATCAAATATAAACTGTTATGTTCAAATGTATATTGATAATCTTCAAATAAATGAAAACTGTTTGTCATTAATGCTGATATTAACATAAAACAAATCGCATAAAACTTATTCAAATATCGTTTCGTTGCTGTTTTTTTCACTCACTTTAGTCACAATAAAACTTCTTGGGAACTTGAGTATCTTTAAGATGCGACAACAATAGCAACCACTACCACGAGGTTTTGGCATAAACAAGAACACAGGTACTACAGCATCAACATGTTTGCCAAATTTTGACAGGTAAAGCAAAGACAAACCTTACGATTAAGGACTCCAGGGGAGCATTAATCAAAAAGCTTTCATTTTTTTTAATTAAAAGATTAATCTGTGAAATCATTCGTTTATTTAAGATTTTAGTTGAACAATCCATTTCGAAATTAATTGTTTTTTAAATGGTATGTATTTCATACGAAGCTTCAATTGCAAATTTCGAGTTTAATTTAATTTCTGTAATTTTTTGGATAAACTGTACGCGAAATTTTATTGCTTTTAATCATCAAATAATTGCAAAATTTTTGATTCAATTCGATTTTATTGTTCCTAAATTTAACGATTGAAATATAAAAGTTTCAATTCATTTGTTCAGTCTTGTTCAAATAAAGGAATTACCTCAGAGAAAAATACTTTGTCATATTAGTTACTTAAACATAAAATACACCTATCCTGAATTTTTTTTCTTTAAAAGTCGCAGTTAAGAATAAATAAATGCATATATTTTCAGTTGGATTGGGGCCAGGTGGCTGAGTAGCTAGCGCTCTGGCCCTCGGTACCAAATGGTTCGAGTCCCGGCGATGTCATGGACGTTTGTTTGCAATCCACTTTTAGTCGTACTTCCCAGTCTAATGGTTGTGGGGGTAGTGTTACTCGCATCCGTAGCATATCAGCAAGCTACACGTGCCCACTGAGTAGTGCTAAATGAGTAACAGCGGTGGAGCCCTTGCTTATGTCATAAAGATTAACTGTCTCTGCATTGCCAGCTACATTAGAAAAACAACTTTCAGTTGGAAAAATAAAGTAATTATATCAAGGCTGCTAAAGGCGCTTCACTGAAGGGCTAATTAATATTTCCTCTCTCAAAATCAAACCATTTAAGCTTGCGCAAGTTTTAATGATATAGTGGAATATCATTCACAATAAATTATGAATGATTCAACCGTTGAGATGATTCAAAACCGTTCAAATATCATAACTCGAATAATAAACATTAAATCTTTTCACTGATTATCGTATAATTTTCCAACATAAATGACAAGAATTACTCAAATCATCATTTTTGTGATCAAAAGTCTAGTGTGATTTCAAGTCGCACCAGAGCTGATGGTTTGGTACTAGTACCTTGAATTAATTTCGCAATAAAAATTCTTAATGAATTAAGAAAAAATCTGAAATTTCCATTATGCAATGGAAATAAAAAATATCAATAAACTTATAATTTTTTTATTTTTTTTTTTTTGAACCGTAATATATAGGACAATAATATTTTTAATGGTGCAAGTTTGAGACTTTCAGTACATGCTACTGAAAGATTATCTCTGGATCTATCTAAAATCTATCTGGAAGGAAGGATTCGATAATATGGAGACACAAACATCTGTTTAAGATTAAATCTCAGATCTTGAGCGTGGTAAAGCCATTCGCTATCCAACATGTTATTGGAAAGGCTTATATATCTGGTAAGATGGTTAATTTTTTTTAATAATAGAAAGTTTTCGCAGTACAATCATAGAGAGACTAACTTCCAAAATCATCATGGGATTCTCACTTGAATGTCAGTATGGAAAGTCAGAGATTAGATGCGATAAATTATTTATTATTACATAAATAAGAAAAATTAGGAAATGCAATTTATATTTTTAAAATTTTTCGAGAAAATTCATGTAAATTTAAATAATTATTAATTCGTGAAACCTAATCATATAATTTAGTATCATTTATTGTTTATCTCATTTGCCTTATGGAAAGGCACTCATATAGTACACCGGAGAACACAGGTTCGAATCCTTAAGCAATGTGTCATTGCTTTCAGAAATGAGGAGAATCGATGGCGATTTTGATAACACATGTAAGTGTAATTGCTTCGATGAATCTGAATGGGATTTTTCTGCTCACAACTGAACCCAAATCTCCTGATGGCCTTCTCTGGCCTTTGGTACTACAGGCTTCAGGCTCAAATCCTGCGGTGACATGGATGTTTGGTAGTGGTTCGGAATCCACGTTGAACTGTAGGTCCCGGTCTAAATAGCTTAAAGTGTGCACAAAAATGGCCGTAGAGTGACAAACCAAACCTGTTTGTTTTGCACCTAAAAGTCATCTGAATGTCAATCAGCCTTCTATTATCACTCTGTTGGTTAACTGTTTATTTTATGCATAAATTGAACATGAAGTTCACCCCTGTACAATAAAATTTATATTTCATTTTTATTTATCTATTACTTGACATAAAAATTTAGGATTTAGAGGAAATATTTAAGGAACAATAAAATCGTAAATAATCTATAAAAAACATATCTTAAACTTTTGACCTAAACGTAATTTTGTGTATTTCTTTAAACGCATTACTTTGAAGTCGCTATTGGAATTTTTTGGACGGACCACTATTTGCAACATCCTTTTCAAGTAAAATTTCACGGTTGAATTGGAAATACAATTCTACTGCGAGCAGAGAAACTAGAATATTGATCAAAACGTTTATCTGCTAAACCGACCGCATCAAATCCGGTCACGTTATATGAAATGTCGGAACAGTATAGTAGTTAATAAAAAAGACAATAGATTAAATATCGTGACAAAAAGATAACAGGATTTGGGTATTACGCACTTCTTAGAAGAGGAAGGAAAGATTTAAAATCAAGTAAATACTTCCTTTATAGTTTTGAAAAATAAAAAAATTAAAACCTCTGAAAAAACAACGATACCTACAAATATTCTTATTTCCCCGTTTTGGAAATGTCCTGGCATTTTTGCACTATTTTTTAATTCTGTTTTTATATAATCTATATATATGTCCCATCATGGTGCTGTTGCACCACTGATGCCATGGATGATATATGGTTCGCAATCCATTTTAAACCGTAGATTTCGGTCTAATATGACTGCAGAGCGTATGGTTGACAAACCTACTACGTAAAAACAAAAAAGCATCTGTCTCGAAATCTGTTAGTAGGCAGGCGGCCTTAGCCCAACATGGTGCTGTTGCACCACTGCTGCTGCTGCTGATGATATATATATATATATATATATATATATAATCATAATTTACAGTCAATATTCTTTTTGTTGCTTTAATTTTATTTTTCTAATGCAGTTTGCAATACAGAGACAGCTATCTTTATGCCATAAGCAAGGGCTGCACGGCTGTTATTCATTTAGCACTACCCAGGGGGCACATGTAGCTTGAAGATATGCTACGGACTCTAAACCTGTGATACCGAGCCTCAGGTTGTTAACCACTCGACTTTTTTGTTGCTTTAATTAGATTCTTATAAATGCAAAAATTAAATTTTATTTATTTCCTACAAGTATAAAAGGATAATGGGTTAAGGCTTCTATAACGATCAAATCTTTAATATACCACAAAGTTGGAAAAAGATGAAATAAAAAAAAAGAAACAACTGCTACTAAGTGTCTTGACATTGAAGAAAAAAAATTAAATTAATTCCATAAAGCCAATAAATCTTTACGGCACATTTAAACTACCTAAAATCATTTTTATCAGTTAAAATAGATTTCGAGTAATCCTGTCTTTATTCCTGAAGCAATAGAAAACTTTCATTTTCAAAACTGATGTGAAAAAAATATTTAATTTCCTGCACTACTACACAATCTAAGTTGTTCTTCTGACAATAACTTTTTTTTTTCCAGCATTAAATCTTCAAAAAAATTTGTGAAGAAACTTGCTTGTGCAATTCGAAATGTTTCTTTATCTCAATAAATTAAATCTTGTTGAAAACACGTTCCATCTTCTTCATTTTAACTTGTGAATGTCAAGAGTTAACCAAATTTAATCGCGATTCATCTATCCATCAGAAGGTTTTTTGACAATTTCCTGTTTTACTGAATTTATCTTAAACAACATAATGGTTATCATTTATTACGTTATGGAACAATGTAGATTTACAATAATAATAATAGAAAAAAAAACTGATTTGATAACTAATATCAATGCTATTTATGCAAAAAAATAATTATTAACTAATTTTTTATTGGAATTATAAAAATTAAAATAGAAATTTCTGAGTATTATTACTCAATTAATTTAAATTTAATAAATTTTACATATTACAAAATATACATATCAGAATAAATAAATTTTCATTATTATTATTTTTTTTTGTGAAAAACATTTATTTTTAATGATTGAATATTTATTCAATAATTATTTGATTATTTTATTCAATAATTTGTTTAATACTATAAAGATATGGTTACGATTGCTCTGATAAACTAATTAAAAATATAAAAAAATTGTGGACTAAACGAATTTACTGGACATATGCATTATTAATTAATTAACTAAATTTAATTTTAATTAAAATGTATTCTGAATTTTGTAGTAATTATTAATTTTTCAGCGAATGAGGTCTTTCATGGTTTAGAATATTTCTGACTTAAAAGCTACATTTAAATTAAAGTAATCCTTTATTTAATCTTTTATATACTAACCGTTTAAACTTTACAGTAAAAAGTATCGAAAAGTCTATGTGTATGAAACTATCTATATGAAAAAATCGTTGTGTATGAAACTATCTATGTGAAAAATCTATATGTGTGAAACTATCTACGTGAAAAATCTTTATGAAACTAACTGCATGAAAAATCTATGTGCATGAAACTATCTATATGAAAGATCTGTGCATGAAACCATCTATGTGAAAAATCTATGTACATGAAACTATCTACATGAAAAATCTTTGTGTATGTGAAATGTGAAAATTGATCTATGTGAAAAATCTATCTATGTATCGAAATTTTGAGTGAGAACAAAGCAAAAGCTATTTCCAAAAGTAGCTTTGCATATCGGAGCAATGAATGAAAAAAAAATTGTACTCTTTCATCAAAATCAATCAATCTCTACATACGTAGCGCATGCGCAGTGAACTCTTTCATCAAAGTCACTATCATCTGTGCTACATAATAATAACTTATCAGACTTATTTCACTTCCAAAACAACAACATCAACAAAAACCCTATTACGAGAAGAAAAAAAAAGAAAGCGAAAATGATAACTATCTATTAAGATCTTCCCTTTCTTTTTTTTCTCCTTGTGAAAAAAAAAAGAAAGAAAGAAAGGAATGGTAAAAGACACCTCGAGTATCATTCTATTGACCTATAATAATGCAAACAACCAACCCTACTAGCCAAGAAAGAGACAGATAACAAAAAAAAAAAAAAAAAAAAAAGGTATGGTGTCTCACGTGAATTGCAAACCTCGTTTCGGAAACACCGGCCGTCGGACAGGTCTATGTTCGTGTAATTGGTGCTTGTAGAAATCAGGTTTCTTTTCGCAGCATGCTAATATCCAGGTCTATGTCGCTTGGTTCCGGTTCATTTGCAGTAACTTTGCACGTGCCGATAGCCTTATATCTCGATTAATATTTAACATTGCATCTGATAAAAGTTTAAAAGGTATTTATTTTAATTAAAATCCTTTAGAGCATTACATCTATAAGCAATAAAGTGTCTCCTTAGGATTTAAAAATTAATTGAGGGTATTCATTCCAAATTGAAGCTAACTACAAAGGATTAACCATAGCCAACCGAAGTGGTACTTCCATTATAAATACTCAAAGAGGGGAATGGAATCTTGGCCAGCATGAAGTTTCGTAAAGAAGTATTTCTTATGAAAAATAATTGCATAATTTACTTTTTTTTTAATGCAGAACATTTGATTTGGCATTATTAGCCATATATTGTTAGTCATTATGTTTTCCCGAATGCACCACATAGTTAGTTAGTACTAGTTGCATTAAAAAATTTAAAATTTAATTTATTTTAATTAAAATCCTTTGGAGTATTAAATCTATAAGCAATAAAGTGCTTCCTTAGGATTTAAAAGATTAGCAGGGGTATTCATTCCATATGTGAAGTGTACAGCAAGAGATTAACCATACCATAGCCAATCCATTGTGGTATTTCCATTATAAAATAGTCAATAAGCTGAATGAATTCTTGGCCAGCATGAAGTTTCGTAAATAAGTATTTCTAATGAAAAATAATTGCATCGTTAAAGGAATTTGCCTTTTTTTATACAGATATGACATTATTAGCCATATAATATTAGTTATTATTTTTCCCTGAATGCCCCACGTAGTTACTAGTAAGTTAGTTACTAGCTAGTTTCTTACTAAGTATGTACAAGACTATTATTAAGTGGGGAGATATGAAGGGAAATATCCTTTTTGGAGTTCTTGTTTAGGGAGGTAATGATAAAAATTAGGGAAATACCTACATAATAAATTCAATAATAGTAAAAGCCAAACTCATAATATTAGTCTACTACTAAGACCATTTTAACAATATCTGCTTTTAGCTTTAGTCTGACATTTATTCGACCATAACCATTAGAAACCTAATGCATATTTAATTTTAATATTTTCATCAATGCTATATATATATATATATATATATATATATATATGAATTGATTTTGTATTAAACAGAAATAAATAACCTTTTTTATCATTATTTCGATTAATAATTCGATGGTGGCTCCATCTTATTGATTATAAAAGGATTAAATAAAAGGGAAATGCGTTTACGCGATTTAAGTATTGGATTTTAAATATTTAATTATAGGAAAAATAAACTTCCACACCAATATTAAATGATTGTTTATATAAAATGGGATTTATTATTAAAAAATATTCACTAAAAAGGTTAAAAAAATTATTTCAATAGTACAGCAAATATTATCATATATAATAATTTAATCATTCATCAGTTGCTTGTAACTTTGCGGTGATATTGGCAAAGAAATGCTTGTTAAAATATGAGAGTAAAAAATTGAGGTCCTCTCCGTGTTTCCCTTCTAATGTTTGTAAACTAGATTCGCAGTCAAAAATAAAAGCACTGAGAAAGCTAAAACAAGCTTATTAGCTGACACACATTTGATAAAAGAAAAACACTTGTTCGGGAAAGTGCGCGAGGTATGACCTACTGAAAAGCAAGCAGAAACTCTAATTGTTAATGTTTTAGGATTAAAACCGTCTCAGAGACCTTTAAATATTTGTTCTCTAATGAAATCTTTCTATTGAAATATTCCTCCTTTTCAGTCCTCTGCGGTTTGATGGCCAATTGGCTAACGTTCTGGAATTTGGTAGCTTCATTTTGAATCTTGGAGGTGGCATGGATGTTTGTGAGTGGTTCGGAATCCACGTTAAACAGTAGGTACCGGTCTAATTATAATTAGCGTAAAGTGTGCAAAAAAATGACAGTAGAGAGACAAACCAAACCAAACCTTTTCAATCTTCATCTTTGCAACTGGTAGATGGCCAAAAAAACCTTTATGGAACTGAAGGATGATGCAAATTAAAACAGTACTCTATTATATTTTATAAAAATAGATATATTTTTTTTCTTTCTTTAAAGTAAAAGATTTCAGGGATATATATTTTTTTAATTTTACGTTTGGGATAGATAACAGGGCATTTTAAATGCAATAGTGCACATTGCGGGCTTCAGCATGACGATGTTTTATTCAATGACATACTCAATTTAAATTATCATTAACTGAAATCAAATTTTAAAAAAATATCTAGTTTTAATTCCATGAGGTATTATTAAAAATTAATGAGGATAAGACTTTTTTAATGAAGCTTTAAAAAAAAGTGTTTCGCATTCAGAGATTTCATACAACGAATGAATGCGCAATGATGATTCAGCAATGAGGTATGAAACCTGGACTTATTGTACCAATTAGTTTTGAATTAATAAAAAGTCTGTGGACTTCCTCAATTTGAGTGCCGGAGTGCGCACGAACCGCACCACGCCTCCTGACAGCTCATTCTAAAATTAACAACCGACGAGAAGTCTTTGAATGCGAGACTTTCTAATTCCTTTCTATTTATATATTTTAACTGGATCACTGCACTAACAGAAATATTGATATAACTTCCGTTATTTAGCTTCCTGAACACAACATACTCAAACATCGCAATACATATTGCACTCAATCATCTTTCATAGCACGATTGTTATACCAAGTGCCCTTTATGGCAATTCCTACATAATTAGACAGGTAGTAGTATATTGTACTACTGTTGTATTTAATTTTTAATGATTAAACGATAAACATAAATTTGTCCATTACAAACACATCTTCATGCTTCATTTCTCAATTTTCCGGGCCGGGTCTGTACTTAGTTCGAAACGGAAACTGAAGGCTTCCGTGTTTACGATAAGAATAGGCATGATTATTTTATAATGTATATATATATATATATATATATATATATACATTATAAATTAATCATGCCTTTCCTTATCCTATATATATATATATATATATATATAGTGGCTATCGCTGTGGCGCTCGGTACCACAAGTTTTGGGTTCGAGTCCCGGTGGGGCCATGGATGTTTGTAATGGTTCAGAATCCCCTTTAAAACGTAGGTCTCAGTCTAATATGATCGTAGAGCGTTGTGGGGGTAGTGTCCATCGCATATCTTCAAGATACACGTGCTTTCTGGGTAGTGCTAAATGAGTAACAGCGGCGCAGCCCTTGCTTATGGTGTGGCGGTATTGTAAAGGTTGCGTAGTGTTATTAAAATTCAGACGGCAAAATAAAAGACGATAATCAATTTTCACAATTACAGCATCTTTATTCTACTTCGAACTCTTACTACGTTCTGTTTTTATTCTAGCGGGAAAATTCCCTTTCTAACAGTGAAAGTAGAAGTCGTTCAATTTGTATTCCATTTTACATCAATAGGTGTCGCTACAATGGCATAAATATTAACTGCCTCTGTATTACCAGCTGCATTAGAAAAGCAACAACGCATATGTATATATTTATAATGTATATATATACATTATAAAGTGTCGTCCAATCGATTAAAAGGGAGTGTGTGACCCCCCCCTCCCCAGAGTCCATACCACTAATGGCTATTCGTTTAAAATTGTGATATCTCAATGAGGGTGCAGTGAAACGGATCATTCATCATGTTCCTTGAGTAACGTTGAATCTGCTGTATTTCTAGTGGTGAATGGCTTAAATCAAAATATTCGAAGCTTTTACATATATAAATAAACTGAATTTTATAATGAAAAAAAGTTAAAAGAAATAATTACTACCGACTTACCTTATACCACTTAAAATCAATTTTTAGAAATAAAAAAATACCTATGCTTTTATATTGAATATAGTAATGAAAATTATTAAATTACATTAAAACACACACACAGATTCAAGAATTATACATAACAGATTAACGTTACTTATTGTAATCCATTAAATTATAATCATTTAAAATAATAACAATTAGTCACTACGTTTTACGCTGCACTAAATAAATATATATATAACAAGAGGTGAATGAATTCGAAATTTGCGCTCCTTTTTCCTATTGGATAGGCTATGAAGAAAGCAATACGCATGCGTAAATGTTGGCATTCACGCAAACGCTGAAAATGAAACTCACTGACTTTTGAAAATGAAAACTTTCATAACCGGCTTTGCCGGGAAAAAAAATTGCGTTACAGTTTCGCTACTGATAAAAAAAATTAATGCCTTTTCCGCTTCGTTTGTTTTGTTACACAAATCTTTATAACTGATTACAAAAAAAAAAGTAAACATTAATTTCGAAAGAGTTTAATAAAAGAAGTTCGTTTTTAAGTAAATTTACGGAAAATAAAATACTGGATTGGCGTACATTTGTAAATATATGGTACGTAAAGTAAAATAAATATGATACAATAAGTAATTATAAAACAAACATTTAATAAAAAGATTTATATTGAATTATAAGAAGATTTGCAATATTATATATGTATATATATTTTTTAAATAAAGCAAATAAAATACTTATTAATAAAATAAAAAAATTAGAAATTAAATTATTTAAAAAAAGATAAGAAATATTAAAATTTCGCTGCAGTATTTAAATAAAACTCATAGTTCTCAGTTTAGACACTGTAAATAGTTTACTATACCCAATACCTATATATTTTTATAATTTAT
Organism: Caerostris darwini; assembly: GCA_021605075.1. Classification (NCBI taxonomy): domain Eukaryota; kingdom Metazoa; phylum Arthropoda; class Arachnida; order Araneae; family Araneidae; genus Caerostris; species Caerostris darwini. Next base: position 22,739 of record BPLQ01012963.1, on the reverse strand, counting down.
AATATAATAACCTTTATAATTTAATAATGCAACCTTACGATTATGAATATCGATACAAATATAATAGTTTCAATATGAGAAACTCAAATCGTTAACCTTAAACATATGAAACACAATTTTTCACAGCAATCAATATAAAATAATAAATATATCAAATTTCTAACTAAAAAAAAGAACATAGCAAATCGAATGTAAAAATACTTTTTTTTTCTTAAAAAGATAAATATTTACTTCTTAAATATTTTTAGCAATATTTCAAATTAATTATGCAAAATATCGTTAAAGAAAAAACTGTAATCTTTTTTAAAATTTTTTAATTGATTTACGATAAAAGAAAAAGAAACTATTAATAAAAATTGAAATATTATTTTTTGTGCTTAGTCTTAAATACTTTTATTCTGTAATAAAAAAAATAATAGTAAAATATTTTAATCTGAAACTATTAACTTTAAACATATGAAAAAAGAAACAGAACGAACAAGACTATGAAAAAAGTTTTTATCCAATATACATTTGAAGTTCGAAAAAAACGAAAATTCGTTTCGTTTTACAAAACTCTAACCATTAAACTACTTTATGAAATGTACAAAATAACATTAAAAGATAAAGCATACTACATTTTTTCAGTTGATTTAACATTTTCTAAGCTAATTTGAAGCAAATTAAAGAAGGTACGAAATTCGAAAATTCGTTTCTGTTTACAAAACTCTAAAGCAAATAAAAGTATTTTATGAAATGTACAAAATAACATTAAAAACATAAGCATACTACATTTTTTCAATTGATTTAAAATTTTCTAAGCTAATTTGAAGCAAATTAAAGAAGGTACGAAATTCGAAAAAATCGAAAATTCGTTTCTGTTCACAAAACTCTAAAACATATCAAATTATTTTATGAAATGTGCAAAATAACATTAAAAACTAAAGCCTACTACAATTTTTCAATTGATTTAACATTTTCTAAGCAAATTTGAAGTAAATTAAAGAAGGTACGAAATTCGAAAAAATCGAAAATTCGTTTCTGTTTACAAAACTCTAAAACAAATAAAATTATTTTATGAAATGTGCAAAATAACATTAAAAACTAAAGCATACTACATTTTTTCAATTGATTTAAATTTTTTTTAGCTAATTTGAAGTAAGCTAAAGAAGGTACGAAGGTTCGAATTATTCGAAATTCGAAAAAATCGCAAATTCGTTTCAGTTTACAAAACTCTAAAACAAATAAAATTATTTTATAAAATGTGCAAAATAACATTAAAAACTAAAGCATACTACATTTTTTCAATTGATTTAACATTTTCTAAGCTAATATTGAGCAAATTAACGAACATACCAAAAAATTATTCTCAAAAGAGAAACAGTAAAAAAGAATCTTTCTTACATTTCTTCCTTCACCAAAACAAAGTTCTCGTCTAGTTTTATCCCAGAAATAATCGTCTTCAAAAAAAAATGTCCACTGATCAATATTGGAAAAAGAACATGAGCTTTTCGAATAATTCGAAAAAGAGCTGTTTGAAGGTGTCCGAAATTTTTACCGGTCAGCACACTGTCAAGTTAAGAAGTCCGCTACTCCTGGGCCGTCAGTTCTTAATATTCTTTGAGGAACAGCGCCCTCTAGCGGCGGAAAGTGCGTTTGTTTATTTGCTCCCGCTGCTCCGAATCGTTCTTTCTCTGCTATTTTCTTTCATTTTTCTTCTTTTTTTCTGCTTCCTACTCATGCAAAAAATAAAAGGTGAAGGAAAGATGATCTATGTTCGATGTCAACTGTATTTTACGCCACTGTTGTATCAAGATGTTAATTATTATTATTTTTTTTCTATTTTGTTAGAATGTTTCTTTGTGCATTTAGATTAAAAGAAATAATAAAAAAAAAAAAGATGACATGAAGTAAAATTGTCAGACGATATTGAAATTTCCTGTTCGTCAGATTAGAATTTTTTTTCGTGATATATTCGGAAGATAGCAAGTTCGATCAGATGTCGATAAATAATACTGTTGCGTCAATAAAAATTGCTCGTGTCAATATTAAGAACAAAAATAGTTCAATTGAACAAAAACTGTTTCTGTAAACGCTAGAAAATTTTTTTAAAAAAATAATAATAAACATTACTTTTAGGTACAAAAATATATTTGAGGTGACTACTAATCATATATGTATAAATAATGATGGGGAATAAAAATATTGTTTTAACAAAATTAATTTCTGAAAATAATGAAAATTGCTGGAATGGTTGAAATGAAAGGAAATTGATTTGAAGGAATATTCAAAAATAATAATAATAATAATAAACATTTTTTGGATGCACAAAAGTATTTTTAAGGAGGCTTCTAATCACCTATGTTCAAATAATAATAATAATAATAATCAGTGGCCCATCAGCCTCATGGTGGGCTACGGCCGTCTGCCTGCAAGCAGATTTCAAGACAGGAGATGTTTTCTTTTTTTACGGGGGTAGGGTTGTCAGCCCTACGCCCGACGCTCTACAGTCATGTTAGACTGAGACCTACGGCTTAAAGTATATTCCGAACCACTACAAACATCCATAGTACCGTCGGAACTCGAACCTGAAACCTGTGGCACCAAGTACCAGAGCTTCAAATAATAATACGGAATAAAAAATATTGTTCTAACAAAACTAACTTCTGAAAATAATGAAAATTGCTGAAGTAGTAGAAAGGAAATGAAATTGAATTGAAGGAAAATTTTCAGTTACAAAAAAAACAAAAACTGTTTCTGTTAACATTAGGAAAATATAAAAAGAATATAATAATAAACACTTTTTGACGAGCAAAAATATTTTTGAGGGGACTACTAATCGTATAAGTACAAATAATGACAGGGAATAAAAAAATATTGTTCTAACAAAATTAACTGCTGAAAATAAGGAAAATTGCTGAAGTAGTAGAAATGAAATGAAATTGAATTGGAGGAATATTTTCAGTTATAAAAAAAAAAAATTGTTTTTGCTCCTTCAAAAATATTGAAAGCCATTTTAAAATGAATGCTTAAAAATTGCTTTAATTCAGGGGTGGCCAACCTACTAAATGATCTTGCGGGCCACGTTGGAAATGCATCATAACTCCGTGGGCCGCATATAAAATTATATACATTAGATTTAGACCCACTATAGACATCTTTTGGAGTGAAAATTTGAAACATAATGAGTTATTATTATTGTGTTTATTATTATTATTATATGTAAACATATATAATATAATAATGATACTAAACGCACATTGTAAAGAAATCTATAACACTAAAATTGAAGTATAAAAAATATATAAACATAAATGAAATTATTAAAAAATATTTATTTTACTAGCGCTATAATTGTTTGCGCAAGGATATTATTTTAAAATCCAGGTTTTTTTTTCATAATTTTGATTATATGGATGCACAAATAATGTATTTTTTTAATACATTGGTTTTCACTACTTTGGCCATTATAAAATAAATATATTTTGTAAAAGTGTCATAAATCTCACTAGCCGGAAAAAATGTTCAAGGCGGACCGCGGGTTGGTTACCCCTGTTTTAATTTATATTAATTAGATTACAGCATTGACGGAATTCTTATATTTTCTGATGACTTAACCAAAAAAAAAAATTATAAAATTACGTGACAAATTGTAATTATTTTTAAACATTTAAAGCTATTTTACGTTTCGTTTTAGATATACAACGACAACAACGATATGTTAAAATTATTTTATCAATTATAGTACATGATAATAAGATAGCATTATAAAAATAATTCTCGATATTTTATTTGGTAAAATTAGAATAGAATCCTTTTTACTACCATATTTGGTAGTAAAATGAATAAATAATTCCTATCAAAGAAACTAGCTGTGCACCAGAAAAAAACAAAATCTACAAAACATGGTAAATGGGCCAAACGAAAGATATAACGCTGCAATAATTTCATCAAAAGAATTTTCATTTATTTCTAGAAAATTCCATAGTACAGTCACAAACCGCAAATAGGTATTTTTCCTAGAACCAGGCAAATAATTGTAAATTTAGAACCTAGTCTTCGATAAAAAAATGTTTTTATACTTGTCTGAAAATAATGTATTTAAATGAAGAACAATTGCTGCATGGCAATATATCCAATTCTAGGAATGATTACGGGTGATTCTTTTTTTCGCTGATTGGGCTTTTCGTTATATTTAACCTTCTATAAATTATTTGAATTACCAGACAGCTCCAAATAAAGCAATCTATATAAACATCAATTCCGAACGGTCCTTTTTAGGAAAATATTATTACGAGTTTTTCTTGCAAATTTTCATACATTTCATGAATTATGATTTCTTTGTATTCCAAAAAAAACGTTACGTGTTTTAATGTATGTAACTGCGTTTGGAGGCTCCAAAATAAAATCAATTTCTGAAATATATACATTAGACAAATAAGATAAATTCCAATGCTTTTTTTATGCAAATAAATATTATTACATCATAGAGATAAGTAGGTAGATATTGGAGCCAAAGCCAATGTTGAATTAAAAAAGTACTTCAAACAAAAAATCACAAAAGAATTTATTTTAAAGTCCATTTATTTAGTTGGAGATTTTTTTTTTTAATTTAAGCAATTGATTTATAAAGTCAATTATAATAAAAGTCAAATACTCTTCAAAAATGCTAAAACACAAGCTTCACTTGCAAAAAGGAAAAAAAAGTAGAATAACTTTTTCAGTTTTGAGAATTGGAATTTACATCATTTGCGTTCTGATAAAAAAAAAAAAAAAAATAGATAAATAAACAGATAAATATTTCTTACATAGAAGTTTTTAGAATGATATATTGCATTTCACTTTATTTACTTCTGCCAGTTTTTCATATTGCAAATGAGTTACTGCTACTATTGAATGCATTTATTGGTGCTATCGAATTGTACTAGAGGATACTAATACTAGATGGTATTTAATTGTACTAGATGTAAAAGTTAATAATTTATTTTTCCTTAAAGAAAATACTTATATCGAGAATTTTTTTTTTTTTTATTCTTTTATCTTGATAAACATCATTCCAGTGGCAATTCATTATAATGACCTTCAAAAAACGAATACGAATAATTCTACGAATTTCACTATTCTAATAATCAAGAAATGAATCCCAAATATGAAGGTAAAATCTAAACATCAATTTTATTCTTATTAAGTACAACTTTATTCTTAGTAAGTATTTATACCAACATTTATTCTTATTAAGTAAGAAAACTAGTATAGCATTTCTTGATTTTGACCTCATTAATTAATTTCTCATTATTCCAAAGAATATTCATAGCAATATTTTTTTCTATTCATTTTGTTTTTACATCAGGAACCTTTGTTTCATACTCTGTAACACAATCGTTGACAGAAGGAGAAAAAGTCATTGCCTTTCTAGATGTCCTTCAGGTGTAACTGTCGCGTGTTTGAAAAAAAAGTTGTAATACCACCAGGCAATGAATGTCAATGTGTGACTCTTACACAGTCTATTGCAATTGCTGTAAAGATCGCGTACCTAATTGAAGTTTATCCGTGGGCCATGCCATCGTTTGAATTGCCCGATTGGTATGCCTCGATTTTTGCAGAACATTTCGCAAAAGCGATAAATCAAATCGACATTTATCATTCAAGCCTGCTGATAAATATGGGTTGTACCAAATATGCACGCGCATTTTAATGCATGTCTATCAAAAACCAAATCTATTTTGCTTATTGAAGTAAAGTTTAAGTTGCAAATCTAATATAATACTTGATGAATTCTTCAAAAAATGTTTTTCAGAATCTGGCTGTGCCATCGTTTGAATTGCGCGATTGTTATGTCTCGATTTTTGTAGAAAAGTTCACAAAAGCGATAAATTCAAATGATTATTTATCATTCACGGCTGCTGATAAATATGGGTTGAATCAAATATGTACACTCATTTTAATTAATGGATGTTTAACAAAAACCAAATCTGTTTTGCTTGTTCAAGTTTAAAAAGCAAAGTTTAAATTGCAAATCTAATATAATTCTTGATGAACTCTTCAAACAATGTTTGTCAAAATCTACCTGTGCCATCGTTTGAATTGCCCGATTGCCATAACTCAATTTTTGTAGAACATTTCGCGAAGGCGATAAATCAAATGATTATTTATTATTCAAATCTACTGATAAATATGTGTGGAACTAAATGCGCACTCACATTTTAATGTATGTCTGTCAAATACCAAATCTATTTTGCTTATTAAAGTTTAAAAAGCAAAATTTAAGTTGGAAATCTAATATAATACTTGAAGAATTCTTCCAACAATGTTTGTCAAAAACTGATGTCTTAATGACTAACAGATTTGAGACTCTAGTTTTAAGGAAACAGACAAATAGACAATGAAACCAGTATTCTATCTAATGCGTTACCGACAAAAGATGATTCGTTTCCTAATTCGAGATCAAATAGAAAACGTTGAACAATTATTTTCTAATATTATAATATTTCCTTTTTCTATATAGTAAAGTCACTTTCCATGCATTAAATATTCATTTAAAAAAACCTATAAAGGTTTTAAATATCGACATATGGTGAGTTCTGCGTAATGACTGAAATGCTGACTTATAGTAATTGAAATATCCTTTCTTGAGGGCTTTTCAGCTAAGCCGAAGTGTTAATACTTATAATTATGGCTTGCTTTATATGCGAAGATAACGATCTATTGCTTTTAAAATAATTTATTTTTCTAAATTAACACAAAAACACTAACATATAAACAAATTCTTGAATATTGTTTGTAGAAGGCTCAGTATCTTCTGAAATTATAGTAAAAAAAAAAAAAAAAAACCCGAATGAATATTTTGAAGGATTTCATGAACTGCAATGAAAATTTAACCATCAAGAACCACACTTTTCATACCAAATATTTTGTATTCATTAACACATATATAATCTAGCAATTGCATGAATATAAAAGCAAATGCACTGGATGCGAAATCTTACATTTTATATGCTAACATTTTTATTTCAAAACTAATGTCTTCCTTTACATATAGTTTTAAATAAGATAGCTATTCAGAAACTGTTGTTTGCGGCTTAATTGCGGGCAGTTTCAGAAAAATCATATCCGTATCCCATATATGGCGCGCCTACCCGGAGCCCCCATAACAAACGACTGGTAACTTAGGTCCAGGCCCATATATTCTGTCCGGGGCTTTACCTAGACAAGGATTTTTTTTTCCTACTAAGCTTCCTAGCTAACTTACGGGATATTTACGTGTGGGAGAAATTTTGCCAACCCCTCAAGCTCTGCAGGATCACTATCTTAACATTTTTTTTTTTTTACCTTAAAGAAAAATGGTTGCAGATATCATGGAATATTCTTGAAAATTCTTGGGGGCAATCACAATCATAAAGTATTTGAATTTCCACTTATTACCATTTTCTGTGAGTTAAACACAGCATAAATGCCAACTTCAAAATCTCAAAAATCTGCTTTCCAACAAGCCATTCTTAGAAGACATTTTATTTTTTTTAAAAATAGATAAATGTAAAGAAACCGTTAAACAAGTATTAGGAAATTGGTTATACATTATTCAATATGTCTTCATTAGTTCAAATTATGGGTATTAATCGTTACAAAATATGTATTAATCGTCTATTATTATGATATTCAGCGTAACATAAAAATTTTTGGAGATTTTTTTTTTATTTAAATATACATAATTTCAATTTACAACTATTATATTTAAAGGGGTTTTTTTTCTTGATTTTTCAAAATCGGGAAAAACTTGTCATCTGATTGGAAAATGTTAAATAATACAAAATTTTCCAGTAAACAGCAGCATTTTGCATATGACAGAGGCATTAGAATAAAGCTCAATAAATCAAACTTCAATTTCAATTTATATTCAATTAAACAATTTTTGTTTTAATATACATAATTTCAATTTACAAATATTATATTTAAAGTTTTATTTTTATTTTTTGTCTTGATTTTTTAAAATCGGGTGAACTTGTCATATGATAGGAAAATGTTCAAAAAACAAAATCTTTCGGTAACCGCAGCATAGTATACGCATATGGCAAAGGCATTACAAAAGAAGTATAAATGAAACTTCCAATTTTAATTCATATTCAATAAAATTATTTTTATTTAAATATGCATAATTTCAATTTACAATAATTATATTTAAAGGATTTTTTTCTTATCTTGATTTTTCAAAATCGGGAAAAATTTGCCATCTCATCGGAAAATGTTAAAAAAACAAAATCTTCCGGTAAATCGCAGCATTTATGCTATATGACAGAGGCATTAGAAAAAAACTCAGTTAAGTCAAACTTCAATTAAACTATTTTTATTTAAATATGCATAACTTCAATTTTCAACTGTTGTATTTAAATAACTTTTTTTTCTGTCTTGATTTTTCAAAATCGGGAAAAACTTGCCATCTCATTAGAAAATGTTAAAAAAACAACATCTTCCGATAAACCGCATTATATATGCATATGACAGATTCATTAGAAAAAACTCTATAATTCAAACTTCAATTTCCATTCATATTCAATTAAAATATTTTTGTTTAAATATACATAGTTTCAATTTACAACTATTATATTTAAAAGAATTTTTTCTTATCTCGATTTTTCAAAATCGGGAAAAACTTGCCATCTCATCGGAAAATGTTAAAAAAACAAAATCTTCCGGTAAATTGCAGCATATATGCATATGACAAAGTCATTAGAAAAAAAAAATCCAATAAATCAAACTTCAATTTCAATTAAACTATTTTTATTTAAATATGCGTAACTTCAATTTACAACTATTGTATTTAAAGGACTTTTTTTTTGTCTTGATTTTTCAAAATCAGGAAAAACTTACCATCTGACCGGAATATGTTAAAAAAATCAAAATCTTCCGATAAACTGCAGCATTTATGCATATGACAGCGCATTACAGAAAAAAAAACTCAATAAGTCAAACTTCTATTTTAATTTATATTCAATTAAACCATTTTTGTTAAAATATACATAATTTCAAGTTACAAATATTATTTCTTTCAAAATCGGGAAAACTTATCTGAAGAATCGAAATCATCCAATAAAGCATTTATATGAGTAACAGAAACATTGGAAAAATATTTTAAAAAGTCAAACTTCAATCGGTTAAAATAGAATCGCCTTATTATTATACAAATAAGATGATGTCCATGATAACTACAAAGTGATTAAGTCAGACAACAAACAACACACTTATTATATTATTTTATTTATTACTAAGAACTTTTTCAAATAAAAATGACAAAACACTCGCATGTTGTACCATGTACCAAAGGTACCTCATCCTCCTAAAGATCATGAGAAGTTCTTGTTAGTTGAAGTAAACACCTCCATGATTCAGAAATTCAGTAGAAGAATGTGGTATAAAAAGTACCAAGTATATCCTCCTAAGGATCATCGTGGAAAGTCGTTCTAATTTGAAGACAACAGCTCCAAGATTTTCCATGATTGAAAAAGTGAATACACCAAAGTGATATTTTTTTTATTATTATTAAAGTTAAAAGTTGTTAAAGTTCTTAAACTAAAGTTAACAACTGGATAAAAATTCTATTAAAAAGCAGTGACTTATTTTTAAAAAAGTGCTATTCTTTCGAATAAAATACTTTGGCATTATTCCTAATCCTCTTACCTGACATTTATGGTCACTTGTTGATCAGTCCATTCTAATTTCAGACGAGATCAGAATAGATTTAAATGAAATAATTTATGTACTGCTTAGTATGATTTACCTAGTAAGAAAAAGGAAGGAAAAAATTGAAAATATGATATTTATATAATAATGCAATATAATAATATAAAGAACATTTAAAAAAAATATTCAAGTAAAAATCGAATATAATTTAATAATGTTCTCATTTATTTTATATTTTTCTCTGTACGAGTTTGACCCTTTTTTATTGCTTAAGAATTATATCCTTAAATTGTGTTAAAATATTAGAAATGAGGAGAAAAAAAATCCCTCATTCTACAGGAATTTTTTATTTTTATAGAAAAAAATTTAAAATATTAAGGTTGATAAAAAAAAGATTTTAAGTAAAATTACTAACTTCAAGTAGGTATATTATATTGGACTTTTAAAACTCAAACTCTTCGGCATATCTTGCTTTAATTTAAACATTTACGGATGTCATTCTAGTTAACAACAGAAAGAAATATAAGAAACTTTATAACATTTTATTTAGACTTTTAAAGATATAAATAATTATAATTTCTATTTTAATTTGCTAAAAACGATTAAGCAATTTAAAAGTTTCACTCTGTCAGCGGATAAAAAAAAATCCTTAGCAGAAAGGAATTTTTCTCAAAGTAAGGGGTGGCAAAGTTCAAAACTATCTCAACTTTCGCTTAATAAAAACGCGACAAAAACAAATAATTATTTCAAAGTCATTTGGAAGACATACCTTAAAAACTTCGTTGGAAGAAGTGGTTGACTGCTTAAACTGGGATACGATCTCAGGAATATTAACTCGAACTCAGCAACAGTCAACAGCACAGGAAGCAAATTGAAATAATTCAAAGTTTTGAATGCGTTCTCTTATAGTCAGCAATCGAAAACTAATAACTTAATCTTATTGGAGTACGAAGTAACATCTTAACCTTATTGGACTACGAGGTGACATCTTATTCTTATTGGACTACGAGGTGACATCTTATTCTTATTGGACTACGAGGTGACATCTTATTCTTATTGGACTAAGTAGTGGAGGGTAACTGATGACCTAGGGCACACCTGGATTCCCTGTCCCCCCCCCACTAAAGAAACTGCCCGTTGGTCATTTAATTCTTTATCTCTTAGAAATGAATGGGCTCTTGTAATATGTTTCTCATCTGTCAAGACACAATGCGGACTAGTGTGTAGAGGATCGTAAATCACTTCATCTTTCCCCTTAGCAATTGAATAGGCTTAGCCTTTTGTAACAGTACGAGATAAATTGACCCCTAAACCGAACTCTAGGACTAGGTCTAGCTGACATATTTTAATTATCTTCTAGAACAAAATCGTATTGCACTTCCCATTTAAAGATAACATACTTGAATCTGCTTCATTAATAATTACTTTCTTGGTAAAAAGATTTCGAAAAATTTATGTATAACAAACTTTTTTTTTACAGTAATAAAAAAATATATTTTTGTTAACTAAAAATATATTTTAGTTATATATTTTTTACTTTATACATTAATATAGTTTATTTTTAAAAGAAATTTAATAATTGGTAATTAAAATAAATGGTATGATAATTATGGTAATTTATGGTAATTAAAATAAATGTATTTTTAAAATGTCAAATTCATGCATACTAACCACCAACATTATTTTTTTGGAAATTTGTAAATTTTTTACTTTTGCAGTTACTGCACTTTACTTAAAACTCACTGAAGCAAAATGTTTGTAATCCAAATATATATATATATATATATGATTCTTATAAATAATAATAATATAAATATTATTATTCTGTATGTGTGTTTTTATGGGATGGTTTAGATTCACAATTGAACCCAATAGGTGGCGCTGCGATCAAATTATATTATTTTTTTTTTCAGGGCAGGATAATGTCTGCCGGGTTCACTATGTAAAGGAATCTCTTTTTAATATGAAATATGGTCAAAAAAATTTCTATTTTAAGAGGAAATACATCAAATGGGAAAAAAAATATTAAAAATAAAAAATACATTTAAATTTCAATTTTAAAATATCACAGTAATATAAATATTGCTGTATAACTTTCAATAGCGTTCTCTAGATATAACTGCATTATAAACAATATGGAAAAATATGCAATATATAAATGAATCTTAATAATTAAAGGTAAAAAAAAATTACCAAAATTTTTAAGTATAATTTTAAATTCCTTAATTAATTTTTTAATTAGAATTTTTTGAAATTTTACCTAAACTTATTATTTTTAATTTTAATTAATAAATTTTTATTATTGTTCTTTAAATGCTTATTTAACATATTTAAATTGTGTTATAAAAAATTAAAATTTTTAAATATTTTAAAATTATTAAATATTTATTCTTCAAATTATTTTTAATTTTTAATTTTTAATTATTATAAATATTGTAGTAGACAAAAAAAAGAAATAATGTGAAAAAAATGCTATATATTTTTTTCACAACATATTCATAACATAACATAACATATTATTGTAAATAAATTTAAATATTAAAAAAATAATAAATAACAAGTATTTTTTTCACTACAAAATACATTAAATTCTGATTTATAAAGAAAAAAAATGTAATTATTATTTGCTAAGCATAATCTGAAATTTCAACAATGAAAGTACTTCAATATAAAGTAATTCAGCATTAATCGATTTTTTTGTTATAAAATACTTTCGAAACCGTTCTTGCACCCTAATTTCGAATTTTTCTTTTCTTTTCTTTTTTTTTTTTTAACTTATGCATAACTGATGGCGCAGAACAATTCATTTATTAGCCGGTTGAAGTTTTCAAGGTCATTTTCTCTGCATTGTTTTCGTTAATCACTACAAACTGTCTTTGTGATTCGTTGAAATCTGTGGAACTGCGGTTTTGAACGAATTCCTTACTGAGCGAATTTCATAAGACGCAATTAAAAAGGAAAAAAAATGGACAGATTGAATTCTGAGAAATTTTATGTGATGATCATTTTGGTAATGATTCATGGTTTGTAAATGCAAAAATATTCATGCTCAGGAAATTCGTGGAAAAATTTGGTTTCTGAACTAGTTACTTAATTTTTTCATTGCATACATTAGTTTTGTCCATTATAATGTGAATTCTTTACAATTTTTTACTTGTTTTTCCACCTGCACTTTAACAACGACAAAATATATACCTCAAAATATATTTGCCAATATATATATATGAATGAATATATATATGAATGAAAATTTATAAATTGAAATATTTATATGAGAAATATAATTTTCTCATGAATATATTTGTTTTAAATAATATATATTCTGCGTATAAATATCTGGAATTTATAATTTAAAACACGTGCGTAAAAGATATTGCTACAATTTTTTTTCCTTAAGTTGGTAGTACTGTAGGGCCTAACGGCCGAGTGACTAGCACTCTGGCTCTAGGTACCATATGCTTCGGGTTAGAGTCCCTGTGGTGCCATGGATGATTGTAGTGGTTCGGAATCTACTTCAAACTGTAGGCCCCTGTCTAATATGATTGTAGAGCTTTGCGAGTAGGGCTGACAACCCTACCCCGTAATAAAAAAACATCTCCTCTCTCGAAATCTGCCAATAGGCAGACGGTCTTGGCCCACCATGGTGCTGTTGCGCCACTGATGGTGATGATGATGATGAGTACTATAAGGAATGATGGCCAAGTGACTAGCGCTCTGACGCTAGGTGACACAGGTTTTGGGTTCAATTTCCGGTGGTGCCATGGATATTTGCAGTGGTTCGGAAGCCACTTTAAACTGTAGGTCCTGGACTCATATGACTGTAAGAGCGTCACGGAGCCCATCATTTCAGAGTTCTCTCCCATCATTCCCAAACAGTTAGGGGCAACTCAGCTGTGGGTACAGTGATGTGGTGTGATGTAGTAGTAGAAGTGGTCTAATACGACCGTAGAGCGTTGTGAGTAGGACTGACGACACTACCTCATAAAAAAGAAAAGCAATCGAAAATTCTTTCTCGAAATTCTTTCTCGAAATTCTTTTTCGAAATCTCCCAGTAGGCAGAAGGCCTTGGAGCACCATAGGTCTATTGTGCCAATGATAATGGTAGTACTGTCCCGTGTTACCACGCGGAATTTCAACACGTTCTGTTACCGCAGCTATTTTTTTTTTTTGTAATCAAACATTTTGAGTGCTTTGCAAACTTTTACAATGGAAAAATTAGTTGAACGAAGAATTTGCTTTAAATTTTGTGTTGTGAGTGAAGCTTCGTGTGTCGAATCTCTAAATATGTTCAAGAAACCTATGGTAAAAAGTGCATGTCAAAATCAAACGAAAGCTATAAAGCATTCAAAGAATGCCGAGAAGGGATAATTATTTTGTATCGTTCTGATCGGCCTTCAACTGCTACAATCTACGAAAACATCGACAAAATCAAGAACTTGGTGGCCAAAAATCGTCATATGAGTTGGTTTAAAAGGTGAACGTATATTTTAAATGCATTCATAATATCAATCAATCAATCAGAATATCAGTCTTTGTTATTATATACTGAAGTTTATCGGATGTGAAGAGAGTTTTGTTTGGTTTTGTCGCTCTACGGTCATTTTTTGCATACTTTAGGCTAATTAGACAGGGACCTACAATTTAATGCGGATTCCGAACCCCTCACAAACATCCATATCATCTCCAAGATTCGAACATGAAGTCTGGAGTACCAAAGACAGTATTTTAAAAATGAAATGAACTCAATCGGAGAGTGCAGGGACCGCCTGAGAATGAAAACATTAACTTGAATCTGAACAAAATTATTGGATTCGAAATCAGAAATCAATTCTTGTTTGATTTGATTTCATTTAACTTGTAACTTTGAGATTTACTGAAGAATGCGAAGAATGGTTTTCTTGAAATGTTTAGTTGTTGCTATAGTTCAAGCCCCCCAAAAAAAAAAAAGAATGAAAATCTGTAGATCAACAACGATGCATTATCATCATCATTATCAGTGGGCCAAGGCCGTCTGCCTACTGGCAAATTTCTAGACTGGAGATGTTTTCGTTTTTCGGAGTAGGGTTGTCAGCCCTACTCTCTGCAGTCATATTTGACCCGGACCTACGATTTAAAGTGGATTCCGAACTACTACAAACATCGATGGCACCGCCAGTACTCGAACTATTTGTTTTGTTAAGTGAATTAGAAAGTGAATATTCAGGTGCGTTCTACTATACCGAGTTATATTGGCTATCCTGCTCTTAGGTTCTTACACAATTCTGAGACTTGAAGAAAAGATACGTCAGTTTTAGTAACCAAAAAAAAAGTGCCAGAGCAATATAAATACGATAACTAATACGTCATAATTAATATACTATATAATACTATACTACTACGATTATAAAATAGAAGAAATTAATATAAGAAAAAAAATGTTTCTTGCATTTATTTTTTCAATGCGTATCGCGAAATTATTTATGTTGTAAGTTTTGTCGTAACGTGAAAAAGTCGGGAATTCAGAGTTAGATAAACATACGGTTAGTAATGAATAATATTTAAAATTTAATTACACGTAACTTTAATGATATGTAAAAACTGTTTTGTCTTTGAATGTTTTATAAATATGTTAATAATCCTTTATAGCAAGTCGCATTTTTAAAAAAAATATTATCAGAAAAAATTAAGACTGAATTTCCCACCTCTATATGTTAACCATTTTGTATATTTCTTACACCACCTTAACACTCCTTTATACCTTAACCATTTCTATACTTCTTACACCACTTTAATATTAGCGTCACTGTAACAATATGAAAAAGCTCGCTTTTATTTCTGAAAGTTTTAACAAATTATTCATCCTTTTTATCAAGCTGAATTTTTCTTTATTTATAATTGTTTTAATTTTTATTTTAAAAAAAAATAAGATTGAATTTCACATCTTTATACCTTAACCACTTCTATACTTCTTACACAACTTAATATTAGCGTCATTGCAATAATACGAAAAAACACTGTTTTATCTCTGAGAGTTTTAATAAATTAAAAAACATTAAGACTGAATTTCACTTTATTGATTGTCGGAAATAGAAACACTATCTAACTGATAAATTTTATCTAGATTATGCGGCTTTTTTTATTCCCTCCCCCAAATAAAAAAAAAACTCGAAATATCTGAATGACCATACACGAAGCTCGTTTGTATTTTAATTTACAAAAGCCTAAAAAAAACATTGCTGCCATTTATAAGATTAATGTTTCGCATTAATAGAATGTATTTCAAATTGTCAAAAGAACCTCGATTGATATATATTCGATTGAAGTATATCGATATATATATATATTCGATTCATGTATATCGATTAATAAGTCTTTTTTACCAAAGATCATCTGCTTTTTATTCTGTTGAATTCGAATAATTTAGTTGAGTGACTAAGCAAAAAATGAGCTGTTTTCGTCCTGGTCAATGGGCGTACCGATTAGAGTTCCAATGTGGTATTAAGTACCACTAAACCTCCACATCTTAAATTGTTAACAAAATTTGCATAAAATGTAATTGCTTAGATTAAAAAAAGATAGAAAAATAAAAATTAAATTACAGAAAAAATATTAGGAAAACATCTCCTACTATGAGACAATTAAAGCAAGGATAATGGAAAAAGCAAAAGCTGTCGGTACAATTAGGTGTTCGTTACACGATGCCCAAAAAAGAGATTAAAATTAAAATTAAATTGAATCGTCTTCTGCACCAATTGGTCTTTACTTAGAATTTGAGAGGGGAGGGATATTCTGCTGAAGCATAATTTTTTAATGTAGTTTCAGAATATTTTAATGGAACATAAAGACATGGCAGAATGAGCATCAGTATTACTCGCCAAATCACGGATTAATGTTAAATAATAGTGCACCTTCATGGCATTAAAGCAACCCTAAATACTTGAGGCACCATTCGTTTCCGCCAAATGGGCTACTTTTCCTTCCCCCTCGCTTTTAAAAAGGATCGAGGGGAACTTGAGGTTAGGACCTGTTTTCAGATCTGGTCTGAGAACTGATAGTTAATCTTTTCATAGTATTGTTATCACCCCCTGAAGGCTAACAGGGAGGGCCGGGAACGACTGGAAACCCCTCCTTTTGAGGAGTATTTCTCAGAATTCCCCCCTTCCAGGAAAATTCTGGAGAAGCTGGGGGGGAATAATTATACCCTCTCCGTCTTCTAGATTGACATCTACTTTTCATTCTGTCATGTTGCCTATTCCCGAAATTTTTTCCTCAGACAGGACAATTTCAAAACATTTTATTTGAAAAGGAAAGAGAAGAATCTTAAAAGAAGGGGGAATTCTAACATTTGAATGATTTTTCTTCAAGTTCATGATTGAATTTAATTTAAATATTTGTCTATGTACGATAACGATGTATTTTATCAGTTTAAGATTGGGAGGACGAGTATGAATTTCTGAATTCGTGAAAAAAATAACTAAGAAACTATTTTCGTATCTGTCATAGATATGAAAAAGAAATAGAAGTTTGTGTGTGTAGTAAAATAAGTGATCTAATGCCGTTACCATGAATAAGTCATGGTTTAAATAAATAAATAAATATATATACATGTATTTATTTATTTAAACCATTATATAATATTTTCATATATATTTATATATATATATGTGAAAATATTTAAATACATATCATGGATAAAAATTGAAAATTAAAAATTTCAAAAATAAATTTTTTATAGCAAAATGTTTTTTTTTTTTTTTCATATTTTTCTTCAGTGTTTTCATATTTAAATTACATTTCGCCCTGTCTCTCTCTCTCTCTATATATATATATAGAGAGAGAGAGAGTTTGTTAATGTTAAGTATACAGTTGCATTAATCGAGTTTGTAGAAATAAGAGTATATCATGGTCTGTGTACCAACATAATAGCCTGCTGCCTACAATCCGCGGGTAGTCCAAAAAATATTATTTATATAACCAATTTTTTAGACAACCCGCGGTTTTTAGGCAGCAGGCTATTACGATGCTGGTTATTACTATAAAAACCAAATAACCCTGCAAAATATAGTCCCCTGCATACAACCTACGTGCGGTTTTCTCCAAGAAATTTAATTCTATAAAGTGTTTTTTTGCTAACAAAAATATATTTTAAATATAACGACTTACAATACAATCTATAACAAAAACAATGAATTAATTTAAACAATCGGTTAAATATAAAGAAGAGTTAGGACAATGTCTTCATTTTCACCACAATATATTCACATTTTTATTTTCTATATATTTGTTATCAAAAACGCTCTTTTGTTTGTTTTATGTTATAGGTCTAAAAAACAAAATTTGATTGGTAAGTAACATACCCAATAAATAAGTGTATAAATCGCTCTAAGATTACACGCCGCTGGGAATTATACGACATCTTTTATTATTTTAAACCAAAAATTAGTTCAATACAGCGTTTATACGGCGTTGTTGATTCTCGGTATTTAGTGTTTATGGTAGTATAGTTCTTTGTTTCACTACTTTGAATATTAGCGTGCTTCTTTTTACAGGGTTGTTTAAATGAAGCTGCAGTATAACAGAGGTTCTCAAACGGTGCGTCCTAGAAGATTTCTGGCTGCGTCCTGTGGTATTCCAGAGAAATATGTGTCCAGATAGAAAAATAAATATACTTATTCTTTTTTTTGTCAATTTTATCGTTTAAAGGAAAATTTTCATTATAAACAATTAACATTTCCGGTTGTTTTTGTTCTTTTGTTCACATAAAAAGTGCCAAATAGTGATAATGCGCCGTAGAATGCTACTAGAAGTTGTAACTTCCATTGGTTGTCTACTAGAAGCGTTAGCGTCTATGTGATTTTCTATGTTAAAAAAAGTTTCAATTGTATTCCAACGAGACTCCGCCGTCTGTTAAGTAGCATTATGTGGTCATTAATTAAAGAACAAATAGTTATTTCCACTGTTCGTGGATTGAAGATTAAACAGAAAATATCGTCTCTTGAAACCTTTTAGATTCCTATAAAAAAAAATCCGTATCAATATTAAAAAAGCTTTGAATTTTGCTACAATTTGCAGAATCATATTTATGTGAATTATGATTTTGTACCCTCACCACAATTAAATGTAAAACGAGAGTAAATCTCCAATGTATTTACGTTAAAAATTGATACACGTGAGTTAGCCGTTCAAATATATGTCCAAACATTGAAGAAATCTCTAGGACACTTCAGACTCATTCAAAGTACTTCTCAATCCTACTTCTCATAAACAAATGGATAAATAAACTTAAATGCGTTTCATTTTATTTTTTTATTGCATTATTTTTTTTCTGCACTATTTGACTTAACTATTATAACATATGCCTCAGAAACTTGTACATAGGGCGTCAAAATTATTCGTAGAATTTTAAATGTGCCCAGATTTCAAAAAATGTGAGAACTACTGCTGTGTAATAATTCAGTAAGGAAGAGCTCTGTTTATGCTAAGTAAGTCAGTTGAGATGAGAGATATAAATTGATTTAGAACCGGAAATATTCAAAATTTTAAAAAGTTTTAAAATAATATTTGAACAGGCACTACAGGGCTATTCAAAATGAATGAGCAGACGTACCAATTTTACGTTTGTTGCATAACAAATAGTATTCACATTGAATACATAAAAAAACTTTGAACAATAAAATAACTTTTAACTTTCCTCTATCCTTGGATGTGCAATATGTGACCCATCATTGCCTCTGTCATTGTAAATAAAAATTTTAAATCTGCTACTTCACTTTGAATAACCCTATAGGGAAAAAAACAAAACAAAAAACTATGCAATCTAGATTAAAACGTCATAAATTATGCAACACTTTCAATAAACAAGCTTTTCCTTTATACTCTAATATGCAGATATAATGAAAAGTTACTATTTACATATGTTCATAACTACTGCAACTGCAATATTCTCATATAATGTTGCGATTGATGGGTCTATGTTATGATGATGGTTATGCTATGGTTTATGTCAGGGTTGGGTCATTTATGTTAAAATTCAACCGGCGACCCGCCTTGAATACTTTTTTCGGCCCGTGAGATTTATCACGAACTGGAATATATGAACATATATTTTACAAAATATATTTATTTTATAATGGCCAAAGTAATGAAAACCAATGTATTAAAAAAAATGCATTATGTGTGCATCCATATATTCAAAAATTAACCATCGAAATTTGATCTTTGATTTTAAAATAATATTCTTGCGAATATATTGTCTGTTTTATTTATGAGTTTACAGTTATGAGTGCCAACGGCCGTACCGTGCTGAATATACCGGTTCTCGTTAGATCACCGAAAGCATCATAACCACCTGGGAACACCGAAATTTGGGACCTGAATGGCCGAGTGTCTAGCGCTCTGGCGCTCGGTGCCATTTCGGGTTCGAATCCCGGCGGTGCCATGGATGTTTGTAGTGGTTCGGAATCCACTTTAAGCCGAATATTCTATGTAAGAGCGTCACGGAGCAAAGTCAGGCTTCTACCTACGGGTTCCATCCCAACAGAAGCTTCATGAGTCCATATGGGTTCGTGGGCTTGGCCAGCCAAGTGGGATAAGAAACAACAACAACACAGTTATGAGTTAGCAGAATAATTAAATTATATTTTGCTAACGCATGATGCGCGTGTATTTTGGAACATTTAATATAACGGGTTCTGTGTTTCACTTTAAGTGACCTCAGTGACGCTGTGACCATCCCTAAATACATACAGCTGATTGTTGATAGCAGAGCAATCCAGACTCTTAATTGAAATTATTAGCACTTTTGATTCAACTTACACCTGCGAATCGTTTTCTCTAAAATGAAATTGATCAAACACAAAACACGCTCAAACATAACGGACGTTAACCTGCAACACCCATTACGATGTGCAAATACCCAAATTGAGATCGATTTGCAAAAGCAAAGTGAATGAGTGGAGAAACAAATAGCGCACTAGTAAAATAAATATTCTTTAATGATTTCATCTTTTTATTTCGTTTATATTTATATATATTTTATAGTTTCTTTTTAGTATTATATATTTCTTTACAATGTACGTTTAATATCATTATTATTATAGTATCTATATTTACATGTAAGTATAATAGTAAACACAAAAGTAATAACTCATTATGTTTCATTTTTTCACTTCAAAAAATGTCTATAGTGGATCTAAATCTAATATGGAGATATATAATTTTATTTGCGGAGTTATAATGCATTTGGAAAGTGGTCTGTAAGATCATTTAGGTTGGCAATCCTTAATTTATGTTATGTTATGGGTTATGTTACGATGATATGTTTCCTATTATTTATTACTGACAAACGGACATGATACTTTTTAAAAAAAGTTGATCATACTATAAAAATTTTCTGATCCTTTCCAGATTATAATATAAAGAGAAATAAAAAATTTCATACATAAACAGTTGAGAAAAAAATAACGCTGATGTTTCTTTAAAAAAAATCTAGACAAATCTAGCTGTTTAAAATTGCCTATGTACTGCTGTCTATTCTAATTGCATTTATTTAGAATATCCAAAGAATGAATGAAACTGTTTTGCTGAATTTTGCTCTTTCCCACGCTTTGGTTAATTCAATCCATTCACTTTAATCTACCAGAAAGTTCTACAACCGACCAACGACTGCTAATAAATTTTCTCAATAAGAACTTTGTTGATGGGTGCTCCGTTTCCACGATTATTTGGATAATTCTTCACGTGCCGGGCCAACGTGTACAGATTTTTTTGTTTTCCAAGAATAGCTGTCGAAAGAAATTGTTTAAAAAGTGCGGAAGAGAGATTTCGATTCCCAAGATGCATTTCCGGAACTCGGTTTCAAACCGGAACCTCTGTCTGTGATTGACGTGTATGAATTCCGTTTTTCCACGTGACCTCCAGTTTAATGTTTTGTTAGTTAAGTAGGAACAAAGAGATTCTCAAGTGGTGGGAATAGTAAGAATCACGTTTTGAAATCTTGCGATTCTTGGTCGACGATAGGAAAAGTTCTCTGCTTCAATCGCAGAAAACTCTGACATCATAATTTTTTTTTTCTCCAAACATGTAACATGGTTTTTGACATGAGTCTGACATATGTATCTTTCCCGAGATTCAATTTTTTTTCCCTCCCTTAAACTTTGCTAATGAGGTGAGCAGTTACTAAAGTACCATTTTAAAAATCTTTAGTATAATAAAAATAAATTATAGTTGAAAAAAACTAAAAAACACGCTTTTAGAGTTAATCAAACTAAAAGGTAAAAATGATTGTTAACATAAGAATAAAATTACTGATGAGAAAATGAATGTCACTGTTCTAAAAGCGTGGGGTGCTTTGTATGACATTGTTATACTAAGTCTACATTTCGGAATAAAACTAGTGAAAAATTATAACGATTGATATCGAGCACCCACGCTTTTAGAACAGTGACATTCATTTTCTCGTCAGTCATTGTATTCTTATGTTAACAATTATTTTTTACTTTTTAGTTTGATTAACTCTAAAAGCGTGTTTTTAAACTACAATATTCAAATGAGGTCCCGGTACGGAGAACTGGAACTATAGTTCTTACAATAATTTAATTGTGAGTAAAACAAAGGCTAAATGCAAATATATCGAGCCAGCCGGGAGTCGAACAGGGAATCTCCTAATCAGGCGCATTATCCGTTGTGCCACTGTCCCACGTGGATTTGAATGTCTTGGGTACTTTCATTCTACAGGGGTTAAATTGCTCTTTATAAGTTAAACTAAAATCACTAATCCTGGCTATCCTAATCATGATGAGATAATAAACTTATCAAAATATTTTATTGTCGTCGGTTCTTGATAAATCTACAACATTTAAATTAAATCTGATCGCTTAAAGTAGGGCAAAATCGAGCCCAAAGAGTCAGTTACAAACAAGCAAACAAACAAACATACAAACAAATAAACATACAGGTGAAACTAATAAAAGCGTTTTAAAAATATCAAGTGCCCGCTTCTCCAATCATAAGTGATTTTCAATAATTTTTAAATAACAATGCGTTAGGAATTGGAAGAAGGAAATTTTATAACTTCTTCTTCATTGGGGGCAGCAACCCTATGGTGG